>JAIUZE010013218.1:0-10726 GCA_022085475.1 Heliosperma pusillum
GTTCTTATACTTCGACAATCAACACGAGGACAAAGTGTTTTGTGTCTCGTGATCCGTCTTTTTTTAGAAAATGGATGTTATTTCTAAAATCACAGAGTGGGAGAAAATTTGAACTTGATGAAGTCCAAGAGCCACAAACCAAAAAGGACGACGAGGAAAACGTTCCCTCTTCGTCTGACACGGTCATTATTCCTTCGGAACCTAGGAGGTCAAGCATAATTAGTCATCAACCTGATAGATACCTTGGTATTATAGAGGAAGGTGATGACTATAATGTGTTACTTTTTGAAAGTAACGAACCTACTACCTACAAAGCAGCCATTTCTAGTCCCGACTCAAAGCTATGGCTAGAGCCATGCAATCCGAAATGGATTCTATGTACGACAATCAAGTATGAGACTTGGTTGATGTACCTAAGGAGGTACGACCTCTTCAGTGTAAGTGGGCTCTATAAGATCAAAAGTGGCATAGATAAACATAATGATGTTTACAAAGCTAGATTGGTGGCAAAAGGTTTCACCCAAGTTCATGGTCTTCACTATGACAAAACCTTCGCCCCAGTTGCCATGCTTCGATCCATAAGGATTATCTTAGCGGTTGCCGCATTTCATAATTATGAGATTTGGCAAATTGATGTCAAAACCGCCTTCTTGAATGGGATTCTAGAAGAGGAAGTGTACATGACACAACCTGAAGGTTTTGTGGATCCATCAACCCCTAAGAAGGTATGCAAGCTTAAGAGATCCATCTATGGTCTTAAACAAGCATCCAGGAGTTGGAATCATCGTTTCGATCATGTAATTAAACAAAATGGTTTCACTCGAAGCGTCGAGGAACCGTGTTTATACAAGAAGTTTAGTGGGAGTAAAGTAACTTTTCTAGTCTTGTATGTAGATGACATACTACTCATTGGGAATGATATTCCAATGCTCACTTCTGTAAAGGAGTGGCTAGGAATACATTTCCAAATGAAAGCTTAGGAGAGGCCCAGCGCATCTTAGGTATCTGGATCTATAGGGATAGATCTAAAAGGATACTAGCATTAAGTCAAGAGACTTATATTGATAAGATTCTTGATCGGTTCAACATGACAAACTCTAAGAGAGGCTTTCTTCCTATGGGAAGTGGGATCACTTTGAGTAAGTCAGAGTGCCCTACGAAACCGGAGGAGATTGACCGCATGAAATTGATCCCTTACGCATCTGCTGTTGGATCAATCATGTATGCTATGATGTGCACTCGTCCCGATGTTGCATATGCTTTGAGCATGACAAGTCGTTACCAAGCAAATCCAGGTGAGAGTCACTGGATAGCCGTAAAGAACATCCTTAAATACTTGAGAAGGCACAAAGGATTCCGTTTCTTAGTGTTTGGAGGCGAACTGGAGTTACGTGTAAGGGTTACACAGTGCCACTTTCCAAACAGATAGGGATGAGAGAAATCCCATCCGGCTACGTTTATATGATTATGGAGGAGCGTTTTGCTGGAGATTTTCAAGCCAAAGCGTTACAGCGGTTCTACAACAGAAGCGAGTAACCTTGCAAACGTCTGAAGCTGCAAAAGGAGCTTTATGGCTTCGGCAATTTTTGGAAGGACTACCAGTAGTCCCTACTGCCAAAGATCCTATCACGATTAATTTGTGATAACAGTAGGGCTATTTTTCAAGCAAAAAGCCCAAGCAAGTCTAGTAATAGTCTAGACATGTACTTAAAAATTCATGTAATTAGAGATTACGTGACAGAAAGAACTTGACATTGTAAGGTTGGGGACAGATGTACAACATTGCTGATCCTTTAACCAAGCCTTTATCAAAGACTAAGCATGATGGTCATGTCGTCACAATGGGATTGAGACGTGTGCCAGAATTCCTTTAGATTATGCAATATGTAATAATTGAATGTTGTATTAATTATTTCATATATGATAATGGCATTCATTGTTCGAGTTTTTATTTTAAACTCTTTTATTTAGTTTGACTAAATTTAATACTTTGTTTATCCGAATAGATTGTTGGACCCTATTCAAGTGAATAGGACGAACTTAGTATTTTGTCCCTAGTCACTCAATGAGGTGACGTCTCGAAATGACTAGATTGGAAGTCGATCGATGGTTGGTTCAGCACCATGGGGTCATGGAGATGACTGGTCGTTTACATAGACAGACTGTATGACACTCTGTCGGACAGTGACATTGTAGAGACCCTTAAATCAATTATTTGATGCCTGGTCGTGGCAGGGTCTTCTATCTTATTCCTATAAGTCGATTCTTTTGACTGGCGACCGTCTATCTGAGTCGGTGCAGTTTCCGATTGGTTTTGGTTGATATTCTAGGTCGTGCCGTAAAAGGAGGCCGATGGACTTCTTCAGGATCATGGTGATCTGCATCATACATAGTAGATGGATCAACAGGAATTGTCTACCCACGTTCGGTACAGACATCTTTAGGCCACTCGAGGAGAAGTTACTGTAAATGCGTGGCCACGCTCGGAAAGAGATCTATGGTAGATTTTTCGGTGAGACAGTTACTCTCCCTATCGAGAAAACCACTCTAGATATTGTCAATCGCAAGTGCGACCTGAAAGACACCTTGTGTTGAGTGGGAGATGTGATAAAGAGACAAGAGAATCGGTGACGCACACTTGTGTCAGACAAGTGGGAGATTGTTGGAGTAGGTGTCCTCCACAATAGTGCGCCACATAATAAATCTTATTAAGGAATATAATTGGGATATTTATTGACTATATATATGATTAGTCAGTTGATTAACGTAAATCAATAACGGTTGGCTGACTAGAGTTTGACGTTATTGTCGTTTGACGGCGGTGATCAACTGATCCCTTTCGGTCACACCTAAAGGATGAAATCCAAATAGTAACTAATTATTTGTATACGATACAGTTAATTAGTACATTACATATATTCGATATGTACGAGAGTTAATTGTTAGAAATTGAGTTAAGAACTCAAATTCGATTAAACTTATTTTTCAATTATGCGATAATTGACTAATAAATTTATATCTTATTTTAATACGATTAAATAAGATTTAACTTAGTAATTAATCGTTAAATTACTAAATTAGTTGAGGTTTTGAGATAGAGGTAATTAGTTAATTATATTTACAAGGAGTTGTAAAATAAATTAACTAAGCATTGTGGGACCCATTATATATTGATATAATGGTAAAATATTACTTAAAATGTTAAGTACATATTATTCATTTAATTGTGTCATATAATTGTTATATGATCAAATTAACACTTAATTATACAAGATAATTAAGCATATGATTAATAAGTATTTGTGGGACAAATATCAAAAATCAAAATGGATCAAAACAAGGCTCACATGGCCGGTCATTTTGAATTGGATGGTGATGATGGTTGCTCTTATTCATACTCACAAGAAACATGTGCTTATGACATGAATAGTAAACCTAAAATCATTTTATTCACTACAACACATTACCACTTTGCATGACAATAAAATAAGAAGAAAAATCACTCTTTTGTGATGATGATGGCCGGCCCTCTTGGCTATAAATAGAGCAATTGTTGTTCAATTTATTTACTAGTTCATTCTAGCTTATTTCATACTTCTCTCAAAAACTCATCTTCTCTCTAAAAACTCTCAAATACTAATATTTACTAAGTATTACTAGTGTAGTAATATAGTCTAATATTAGTAGTATAATATCTATCTTATTATCTAGTTAATAATAAGAGTAGATTATTTGGGTTGATCTTGGTGCAACTTAGAGGAGATCTTCTAGTTTGGAGATTACTTGTGTTCATCCATAATTATAGCTCAAGAACAACAAGAAGGAGTTCTTGTTGTGCCCATATATTTTCCATATCAATGTGAGGAAATTTCTTCTCTTATATAAATGTCTTTATATTTGCATGCATGTTACATAGATCATTAAATACTAAATTAACAAGTAATTTAGTAACTAATTAGAGGAGTCTAATTATGGTCTATGGACTTTCAGCTCGATCGAGCAAGGGGGTGTTGCTCGATCGAGCAACCTTGTTTTCAGCCTCTTTTTTTGCTGTTTTTCAAAATTTGATCAGCAACTTCCAAGCTTTCATTGGTTTCATTCCTTATCATTTCAGGGCCTTTGTAATGGGTTCCACTCCTCAAAGTGATAGCATTGGCTTGTTCATGTGGAGGGTGTCCTTGAGGAGGAAGATTACCTGGTTGTTTATGTGGATTTTGAATTGCCAATTGGGCAATTTGAGTATCAACCATCTTATTATGAGCTATTAACTGTGAGATCTGAGCATCTTGCTTTTGTTGTATCATAAGACTCTGCTGCAACATGGCTTTCAATTCCGCCATGTCATTACTTGGAGGTGGTGGAGGTGGAGGTTGTTGAAAGTTTCGGCCTCCTTGATTGGAACGATTGTAATTACCTTGGGAATTGCGATTCTGAGGAATCACATAAGAAGAACCTTGTTGCTGATGCGGCGGTGGGGTAGGATTAAGAACATTCTGACTTCGGTAGGAGAAATTGGGATGCTCTTTCGTCCTTTCATTGTAAAAATTGGAGTAAGGTGTACCTTGCTTAAAAGATTGAAAGGCAAGTACTTGCTCAACCGTACTCATACATTCCACTGCATTATGCCCCATAGTACCACATTTTCACAGGTTGGCTCTTGTTGAACCATGGCATGAACCGTTTGCTTATTCTCCAAGGACTTTGAAGTTTGTAACTTGGCAATTTTGGCAGTTAATGCCTCAAACTGAGCTGCAACTGCATTATCCGAACCTCCTCTCCTCACATTACCCCTAGGATTACCATACTCAGCAGTGTGAGTAGCCATCTCATCAATTAACTTCCAAGCATTGGCATTAGTAGTGTTATTTTGGAATCTCCCATTAGCAGCAGAATCTAAGAACGTCCTCTGATCATCATATAACCCATTATAAAATTGGTTGCATAGGAACCAAGTATCAAAACCATGATGTGGAACAGACTTGACAAGCTTTTTGAAGCAAACCCAGGCCTCATTAAAGTTCTCATTGGGACCTTGTTTGAAACTTGTGATTTGGCTTCGAATGGCATTTGTTTTCTGTGGCGGAAAATATATTTTGTAAATGCAAGAGCCAAAGAATTCCAATCGGTGATGCCAAGTGCAGCCATATCTAACTCACTCAACCAATCTTCTACCCCGTCTCGTAGTGAAAAGGGAAACAATACCAACTTAATCTGATCTTGCGTCACCCCACCCGCTAAAGGAATAGAGCAACAGTAATTGGTGAATTTCTCCATATGTTTAGCAAGATCCTCACTAGGGCTTCCTCCAAACATGTTTCGCTCCACCAAAGAGATATAAGATGGACGAATCTCAAAAGTACTATTACCCGTAGTAGGGAGTTTAAATCCCTTGGGGATAGATGCAACGGTAGGCTCCGAATGGCTGGCTAGAGTAGGCATGGTTGTAGTAGGTGCAGAAACAGGTGTATCCTCTTCTAAGGATGGTTTTTATGCGACGAATTCGGCGTAAACTGTTTCAAGCGTACTCAAGTCTTCCGCTTCTTGAATTTCCTTCCAAAAGTTTCGTCTAGCTCGGAGAGTCTTCTCTGGTTCGGAATCGTAGGGCACGAGAATGGACCTAGAACACCTGGGCATAAACAAAAACTAAAGAAAAGGATGAGAACGGTCTCAAGGAACTTAGGTTCCCTGAGACGAAAAAGACAAACTAAGTAGAAACAAACAGAAAACTGTTGCCTCCCCGGCAACGGCGCCAAATTTGATAAGGGTAAAGTCGCATCTCCTTAATCAAAGTAAACCTAAATCACTACTAACTAATAGTCAGCGGTAAGCAAGGTGTTGAATCCACAGGGAGGCGGTAGTATTCTATTCTTTTAAACTAGGTTTGTCTCTATAGTAAAAATTCGGGGTTTTAGATTGTGGTTTCTAAACTAATAGCAATTAATAACGATAACTAAAGGCAAACAATAACAACTAATAGTAATAACAACTAATAATAAGCAATAACAACTAATAATAAAAGGTTGCAAACAATGAGATTAAAAGTCTACGGTCTCAGGTTCACTAGGATTATTATTCAAGGGTAAGGATGTAGTCAACTATCATGGAATAAAGTTATCTAAGGTCAGAAGATCAGTCGATTCAATTATGCCCTTTAGATCTACAATTTAACATGCGATCGCTATCATTAAACGAGTTCTATTCAATTATCGTAGCCTATCTTAGTCTTAACCCGGTCGGTGTCAATCCTAATTCGCGAGACTAGTTAATTAATCCTGGCCAGTAATCAAACAACTAGAATTAAAACGATAATCAAACGATAACCATGCAATTGCAATTCAATTAATCAATCTACCCTTTCTAACAATCCTAGATCCCCTTTCAACCCTAGAAAGGAATTTAGCTACTCATAACAATATAAATAACAACGATGATAAATAAAGTAAACATGATTAACAACAATGAAAAGATAAACAAAGAATAATTAAAGAACAAGAAGGTAATTAATTAAATAACAAAAAAAGATTGAAGAATACCGATTACAAGCTTGAACTAAAGACAATCGTCTTTGATGAATAAAATCCAGATGAAAAGTAAACTAATTTGGGGTTTCTGATTTAAAGCAAAAAAGCATTAAAAAGCATGAAAAAGCATGTCTAATTATGAAAGACGAGCTTTCTTTTTATAATACAAAAGGTCTAATTAATTAGGTTAAAGTTTAGGAAAATATAGAAAGTCGCCGATATATTAGGTTGCTCGATCGAGCAAGGACTTCTGGTCGATCGAGCAAGAGAACAGTGCGACTCGACCGAGCAAGGCTCTTCTGCTCGGTCGAGCAGCCCTTCATTTTGGCTCGTTTCTTCACTTTTCTTAATTTCTTCTCTTTTCTTTCTCGATTTCCGTGCCCAACCTTCTACGATCCAACTCCGCCACGCTCCATATCTACTCAAAAAGCTCCAAATGCATCCAATCTGCATTAAAACATAACAGAAGCGGCAGAATCTATATTCTAGCTAAAATAGCATAGAAATAAGTAAGGAAAGACGGTAAATCGAGTTATATGAGTCTAAGGGAAGCGTAAAATATGTATATAAATAATGATCATCAAACTCCCCCAAACCAATCATTTGCTTGTCCCTAAGCAAAGCACTCAACACTATACAAGGACAAACATACAAATGGTGAATGAAAAAACTCAAAGCTAATGTTAATGCACATACAAATCCCAAGCTATCCATATCTATAACAAAGTAATGACCAAGTTGTACCAATAAAACAAATTCAAAGGCACGGGAAAGTAGAAAACGCAGCTCAAGTCCAAGATTTTACATGATACCGTAGTATAGACAAAAACCAAATACCTTTTAATATTGCAAGGCTCAATTTGTCGGATTCTCGCGGATTCACTCATGCACTCATAAGTTTATGTAAAGGTGAGTTTTGTGAAGATAGAAAGAAATAGAAACACTCACTCAACTTATGAAACATGCATGCATTCTAATGTGATAGTAATTTCCCCAACTAATACGCATTCGCTATAAAGTACATGAATCAGGACAAAAAGGGAGGCTAATGGGTGAAGGTATAGAAGTGGATTGTGCCAAAGCATGTATGGGAATGTGGGGCTAAGACCGGTAGTCGCAGCGACACTTACCAAAACAAATCTACATGACTAAACCAACACCGACTAGAGAAATCATCTTAAACTTTGACAACACAAGAGAGATATCGTTATTGCTCTCTGAAAAATGCATTAGACTTTAGTGTATTCCCTTTCATTATCCCTTGAACAATTCAATGAAGCAACAAATTTTTCTCCTTTTTTTTCTCTTTTTTCTTTTTTTTTTTCAAATCTTTTTTTTCTTTTTAGATCTTTTGCTTCACAACTTTTCTCAACAAAGGGAATAAATGACACAATTGTCAACATACTTGATACACGTATTTGATATTCTTTTTGAAATCCCGACCCAACCATAGTAGACAAGTAGATAAGAAAAACATGCAACTGCGACTATCCCGAAAAGATAGGCAGATTCTAGGAATGTAGCTATTAGATAGGTTATAAAACAGGCTACAAAAGGCTCAAATTGGCTAAACATAGAGAACTCAATAATAAGGGTATAAAATCAAGTCTTTTTGGCTATGTGAGGCTTATTTGAACAAAAAGAACCACCTTTCATCATGCACTTATTAAACGAACGCGTATAGTATCAAGAAACGAATGTCACACTTATGCAATTTGATGTTACATATTCCACAAGGAGTACCACACTCAAGCCTAAAGATAATGAGACCAGTTTATTGATGTTTCTGGCCTAGGAAGCTCTATAGACCTCAGAATTTTAAGTGGTTTACCAACAAAAATTGCCAAATCCAATTAGCATAAGGTATGTCAAAAACAGTCAAGACTTGTTCTATGAGCTTTGTTTTCAAAAATAGCAAGTCAAAACAATGTACATGGATAACTTTTTTGGGATTCAAATGCAAAAACAATGCAAATTATCATCATTGTTATTCAATTCACCAAGACTCGACCTAATAAAATATAAAACATGTTTTTGGATTTTGTAAATTTTTCAATTTTTATGATTTTTTTTTGCTTTTTCTTAAACACACAACATAAATAAACACACTCCCCCAAACCTAAATGTCACAGTGTCCTCAGTGTGACGCTAACAGCACAGCAATCACATATCAACCAACATCAGCAACCTACAGGACACAACTAACAAAGGGAAAAGGGGAAATAACTAAAAGAAAATACAATAGAATAAAGTACAAGGATAAATAATACCAGCTTATAGACATAGCTTCCCCGAAACCAGCTGCAAAATGGGGGTGTAGTGACCAGCTGCCACTACTGCGCCTGATCACCATCATCATCATCATCATCATCTCCCCTCTGAGCAGCACCAGAAGAAGAAGCCCGAAATGGCTCACCAAACCCACCAACTGGAGCATCCGGACGGATAGGAGTATACCAAGAACGATAACCATGAAATTGCAATTCAATTAATCAATCTACCCCTTCTAACAATCCTAGATCCTCTTTCAACCCTAGAAAGGAATTTAGCTACTCATAACAATATAAATAACAACGATGATAAATAAAGTAAACATGATTAACAACAATGAAAAGATGAACAAAGAATAATTAAAGAACAATAAGGTAATTAATTAAATAATAAAGAAAGATTGAAGAATACCGATTACAAGCTTGAACTAAAGACAATCGTCTTTGATGAATAAAATCCAGAGGAAAAGTAAACTAATTTAGGGTTTCTGATTTAAAGCATAAAAGCATTAAAAAGCGTGAAAAAGCATGTCTAATTATGAAAGACGAGCTTTCTTTTTATAATACAAAAGGTCTAATTAATTAGGTTAAAGTTTAGGAAAATATAGAAAGCCGCCGAAATATTAGGTTGCTCGATCGAGCAAGGGACTTCTGCTCGATCGAGCAAGAGAACAGTGCGACTCGACCGAGCAAGGCTCTTCTGCTCGGTCGAGCAGCCCTTCATTTTGGCTCGTTTCTTCACTTTTCTTCATTTCTTCTCTTTTCTTTCTCGATTTCCGTGCCCAACCTTCTACGTTCCAACTCCGCCACGCTCCATATCTACTCAAAAAGCTCCAAATGCATCCAATCTGCATTAAAACATAACAGAAGCTGCAGAATCAATATTCTAGCTAAAATAGCATAGAAATAAGCAAGGAAAGACGGTAAATCGAGTTATATGAGTCTAAGGGAAGCGTAAAATATGTATATAAATAATGATCATCAGTATTAGTTTTTGTATTGTTTTTGTTAGTATTTGTAATTTTGATTTGTGTTAGTGTTAGTATTTGGTTTTTATAAAGATAATAATGGTTATGTTAGTGTTAGTGTAGTTAATTTTGCTAGTATTTTTTCACTCATTAAGTTGATGTTATATGTCAGTTAGTTAGTAATATTATCTTTTAATTTGTAATTATTGTTGTGTGGGTTAATGTTAAGATTAAAATGAAGAGATTGGAACGTACATGGATGTACGAAGAAAGATTTGATAAGAAAAGATGTGACAACCCTCGCGAATGCGGAAATAAAACATACAAGCATGTGATTTAATTAGCGGAAATACGGTGTTTTTAAAACTTTTTACATGCAAATAGAAAATACGAGGAGTGTCAAATATTACAAATCAAATACAAAATACTACAAGAGACGTAGTCTCTCAAAATGTTAACAAAAGACAAAGTTATTCAGCAACTAGCTAAGAAATGTCTAGGGGTGAATCATCCAGGTCAACGCCCGCTAGCTCACACCAGAACCCAAAATACCAAGCAAAAAGCCATCCAATCAAGCAACCTGTTCATCCACGAAATGTCGAGTTTAATAAAACATGAATAACATAAAAGAGATGTATATGGAAAATACAAAACCTTAAACATACACGATATGCTTTTCATGTTATGAAACAAATAACTAACACATAACCTAGCATATGAAGGCTAAGCTACTCATGCAAGCTATCATGTGAATCAGTTAACAACCGGTAATCCAAACTCTATCAACCTTAGCCGGCTTGCATCTCACCTTCTAAGATTCATAGAATCATCAAACATGAAAGACCAATACGTCTAGAAACAGGCATAAGTTCTTAGTACAGTCAATAGTCGACTTCTGTAACGCGAGGCTATACCACAAGGTAGGAAAACATCCTAGTCCTAGACTGATCAGACCTAGCGACAACAG
>JAIUZE010013219.1:0-30331 GCA_022085475.1 Heliosperma pusillum
ATATATCAATTCTAATAATCATTAATAATCAATATACATCATCCATAATCATCATATGACAACATTCATTAATCATAACATGGTTTCTAATCTTCCTAATCCTATTATAATACGATTTCTAGCATGTAAACATGTAAAACACGTAAGTGATACCGAGTAACCCTTCACCGTTACCTTTATGCGCCTCTACTAATCGTCAAGCTCCTCTTCTATAAGGAAGTAGTCTTTGTCGGGATCTTGGAGGTCACCACCTACAAATAGATCGCAAAAAGATGAATAAAGTTCATCTTGAGAAAGACGGAAAGCTTGAAAAGCGAGAAAGACGATAATTTTAATATCAATACGGATAGAGGAAGGTTAGGGAAGAATAATAAGACGAACTTACGGGAATTCTATCAAGTAACGAAGAAGTTACGATGATTCAAAGATCGAAAAATGGATGGAAACAAGGGTTTGGGATTTCTTATGAAGGAAGAAATGTGTTTGTTTGATTTTGTGTAGGAAAAATAGGTTAAGGAGTATGAGATATTTTATAGGAAAGTCAAAAACGGTTTCCATAGTCAAGAAAATTAAGACGACTTAAAAGTTTAAGAAAGTCAAACTCGACTCAAAAGTCAAAAAATTTCAAACTCGACTCCAAAAGTCAAGAAAAAGTCAACCGACTCAAAAGTCAAGAAAGTCAAACTCGTCTTAAGACCGGGATTTTCTGAAATCTCACAGCAGAAATTCAAATACCGGAACTCGAAATTCTAAATTCGACTCGAAACATAAATTCCAAATTAAAACTTAAATTTGCTGAAAAGATTCGTAAAATATTTCTACTAGAAAAATAGGGTACATTTCCTGGTGTTACAATCACCCCACCTTTTAAAAAGTTTCGTCCTCGAAACTTGAGAATAGAAAATAAAAGTATCAAGGACAAGAATCGGGTTTACAAAATCAACACGAAAGCTTTTACAAGGGAAAACATTTATGAAATGATGTTTTTCTCGAAACGGTTTAAGGAAATTTTTCATAAGCGTGAAACTTTACTTACGGATCTCAAGAATGCTCGTCGCGAACGAGAACTCTAAAATTATCCAAAAAGCAAAGTCGAAATAGTGAAATCGAAATTCAAAACAACGTTAGTAAGTGCAGGACTAGTTATCAGACGCGTCTCCAATAACAAGTGCAAACATCCAACTAAACGCAAAATCCAAATATAAAGGCAAAAGAAATATATTTTCTCCAAAAAGAGGGTACACAAACCATCTTTAGGCTATTTTAAAAAGTTAAATTAGGATTACGATATGGAGATTTGAAAGTTTTCTCAAGGATAGAATCAAAATAAGGAGACAATACCCGAACGTAGAGCGACTCGAACATCGAAATCACAAATCGAGATACTAAGAGATACGTCCACACGAATAAAATGGACTAGAAAGGGGAAGGATTGAAAAGTAGCGGCTTGAGTAAGGATCAATTTGAGGAAAAAGAGAGGAATGAACCACAACACTATGCCCCATTTAAGACAATTCAAATGTCGATCGCAACTCGACATCACTAACTCCTTACAATAGCTAAAGAGAAAACTACCTCACTAGAGGTCAAGGAAGACGGACATGAAACTATGAACGCTAGGAGGCATCATACAAGGACTACGATCTGATGGAAAAGATGAAAGCGGAAAAGGAAAACGAAATTGATCTAAGGAAATGAACCTACCAGTTACGATCTCCGGGTGAGCAATAGCTTCGGCTCAGCTCAGTACAAAGATGGATCCCTTAGCTTTGGCACCAGGTGCGGGATTCTGACGGTCGGGGCAATCACGAAAGCGGTGACCCGGCTTCTTGCAGAAAAAGCAAAACAGGGGCCTATCATAGCATCCAACTCCGGGATGAACGGGTCCCCTACAACCGTCACACATTCGTCCTTGAGCTTGAGGGAAAGCATTGGGCCTAGGAGCCGCATTTGAGATAGCTTGAGGGTGATAAGGAACAAGCGATCTTGCATTGGAGTTTGAGGAAGTATTGAAACGCCTCTTGTTAGAATAGGCATTAGAAGAAGAAGGAGCGAGGGATCTTTTGTCATTGAAGTTTGACCTTGGATTGAAAGAGGGGGAAGGAGATAGATTCTTCATCTTCGCTTCATCTCTAACGGCCTTCATTGAGTTCTCCGCCGAAAGGGCATCATCATACAACTCCTCGAAAGAAGAAGAGCTCCTCCTTACCTTACTTTGAAGAACTGCACTCAACTTGTTACGGTAATAGAATGCACGGTCCTCATCATCACGAATAAGCCTCGGCGCAAAATGAGCGAGCTTATTAAACTCCGTAGTAAACTCTTGAGCTGATAAGTTGCCTTGCTTAAAATCAATGAACTCCTTGAGCCTTTGTTGTTTAAGCTCTTTAGGATAAAACCTACCCTCCACAAGAGCTTTAAAGCAAGCCCAGTTAAAGTCCTCTTCAAGAATTGCGGTGGCACTTGTGATAGCCCACTAGTTGTCGGCTTCCCTCACCAGAAAGTGCTTTGCAATCCTTACCTTGTCCTCTTCTCGGACTTGGTAAAGATCAAACTGCTTCTCCATCTCCCGGAACCAATCGGATAACTCCGTAGGATCCGGTTCTCCACCATATGGCACAATCTTACTCCTTGCAATTTGTCCCGCCACCCAAGCATAGCCACCTTGATGGTTATCCTCCCTTCTAGGGGGAACTTGGTTGGCATTAGCTAAAGCGGCATCCTGCTGATTTTTCAGCACTTGAGCAAGAGCCTCCATCATAACATTCTCAGCTAATCGTGGTCTAACCATCTTCATAAGAAACAAAAACAAATTAAGTTACTCCTATCCATTAGCATAAACAAATAGACTACCAAGTAAAGTCCTTAACTTCTACCCAACTCTCATTTATTATTTTAAGGTCAAGTAGTTTAAATTAGGGTTCACGTGTGTGCGTCGGGAGCGATAAAGCTCTGATACCAACTGTGACAACCCTCGCGAATGCGGAAATATAAAACATACAAGCATGTGAAATAATATGCGGAAATACGGTATTTAAAAAAAAAACCTTTAAACATGCAAGATATATAACACGAGGTGTGTCAAAATGTTACAAACTAAATACGGAAAATACAACAAAGAGACGGGGTCTCTTAAAATGTTAGCAAAGAACAAGTGTTTAGCAAAACTAATTAACATCGTCTAGAGGTGAAAACTTCCAGGGACAACGCCCGCTAGCTCACACCCGAACCCCAAAACATCATATCCAAAAAGTCATCCAAAGCAAGCAGCCTGTTCATCCATGAAAAACATGAATGCCACAGTCAGTGGGGAGTTACTCCGGGTTCTCCCAGCCATATCACATCAAACGTACATATAAGGAAATACAAAAGTAAAATAATGCATATATAAATATACATGTGAGATACGATAAAGATAGATAGGCAATACGAGATATAATGATAAGATCATATGGAACACAAATCCGAACCATCATGCTATTCCAAGACTCGGGGAAGACACTCTTAGGCAATCGAATACGCTCACTAGGGCTTACATCTCACCGTTAGCGGTATAAGATTGATAAGATTGAGACTCGACAAACAAACCATGCCAAGTCATCCAATGATATATCATATAATCATTCATGTAATCAAGCATCCAAACATACCAATATAATGACGACATCTCTCACGGTAAATGAAACGCACTAGCATCGTGTACAATAGCAAGACAAGCCAATGGAAGTCCAAAGGATAAGACGTTTCCCTGAACCGTATACGATAAGACGTTTCGTATACTCATGACCCAGACAAACCAATTCACGGGATAAGACGTTTCCCGGAATCATGTACGATAAGACGTTTCGTACACACAAGCCTCTAATCCTCTCGGTAGGACGACGATAATAATACGGTCCTAGTCTAAACCTGGCCAGACTCTCGAAATAAGACGTGTTCCGATTCGACATGTGGTAAGACGTTCCACATCCAAGACTCGGTCAATCATAGACGCCGAGTACCCCAAATTCGGTCAACCTTCACGAAAGAGGCGGAAAGAGATCTATAGTCAAAAAGTCAAGCTAGTACGCTACATGCAATAACACCACCTCGCAAGTATACAACATTTGACGGTCGGGTCGACCAACGCATTGCGTTCGCGTCCTAACAACGTCGTCATATCCCCACTAAACATGCATACGAGCATCAAGGATACACCCCATCGCTCCGACATTCCAGTCTAACGAGTATAAGGTGTAGCCGGGAAATGAGAGTTCATAGCACAAAATCATTAGTGCTCAATTCATAACATATGTAAAATCGACTCAAAAGAGGGATATATCGAAAACCGTCACGAAACATGTGATACAAGCGAATAGAATATCATATAGCCGTGTTCCAGGCCGGGCAGGGGACCGGTGGCCGGTGGGCCGGCTCAGAACACAGGGTAAAACCCAAAAACAGAGAAATGAGGTCTGGGCCGGTCAGTCGACCGGCGGCTGGTCGACCGGCACAGAGCACCCTACCAAAAATTCAACTTCACTTACTGATGTGTTCCAGGCCGGTGGTTGGACCGGTGGCCGGTGGGCCGGCCTGGAGCACCACTTCATACAAATTCTCAATTTCCAAAGGTGTTACTGATGTGTTCCCAGCCGGTGGTCAGACCGGCGACCGGTCGACCTGCTGGGAGCACCTCTTCACCCGTGAGCCTTGCTCACTTAACCAATTCAATCCAATTCTCATATATCAATTCTAATAATCATTAATAATCAATATACATCATCCATAATCATCATATGACAACATTCATTAATCATAACATGGTTTCTAATCTTCCTAATCCTATTATAATACGATTTCTAGCATGTAAACATGTAAAACACGTAAGTGATACCGAGTAACCCTTCACCGTTACCTTTATGCGCCTCTACTAATCGTCAAGCTCCTCTTCTATAAGGAAGTAGTCTTTGTCGGGATCTTGGAGGTCACCACCTACAAATAGATCATAAAAAGATGAATAAAGTTCATCTTGAGAAAGACGGAAAGCTTGAAAAGCGAGAAAGACGATACTTTTAATATGAATACGGTTAGAGGAAGCTAAGAGGGGAAGAATAAGACGAACTTACGGGAATTCTATCAAGTAACAAAGAAGTTACGATGATTCAAAGATCGAAAAATGGATGGAAACAAGGGTTTGGGATTTCTTATGAAGGACGAAATGTGTTTGCTTGTTTTTGTGTAGGAAAAATAGGTTAAGGAGTATGAGATATTTATAAGGAAAAAGTCAAAGACGGTTCCATAGTCAAAGAAAAGTCAAAGACGACAGTTAAGAAAAGTCAAACTCGACTCAAAAGTCAAGAAAAGTCAAACTCGACTCAAAAGTCAAGAAAAGTCAAACTCGACTCAAAAGTCAACAAAAGTCAAACTCGTCTTAAGACGGGATTTTCATGAAATCTAGCAGAAATTCCAAATACGAACTCGGAAATTCTAAATTCGACTCGAAACATAAAATTCCAAATTAAAACTTAAAATTACTGAAAAGATTTCGTAAAATATTTCTACTAGAACAATAGGGTACATTTCCGGGTGTTACAATCACCCCACCTTTTAAAAAGTTTCGTCCTCGAAACTTGAGAGTAGAAAACAAAAGTATCAAGGACAAGAATCGGTTTTCAAAATTAATACGAAAACTTTTACAAGGGAAAACATTTATGAAATGATGTTTTTCTCGAAACGGTTTAAGGAAATTTTTCATAAGCGTGAAACTTTACATACGGATCTCAAGAATGCTCGTCGCGAACGAGAACTCTAATTAGCCAAAAAGCAAAGTCGAAATAGTGAAATCGAAATTCAAAACAACGTTAGTAAGTGCAGGACCAGTTATCAGACGCGTCTCCAATAACAAGTGCAAACATCCAACTAAACGCAAAATCCAAATATAAAGGCAAAAGAAATCTATTTTCTCCAAAAAGAGAGTACACAAATCATCTTTAGACTATTTTAAAAAGTTAAATTAGGATTACGATATGGAGATTTGAAAGTTTTCTCAAGGATAGAATCAAAATAAGGAGACAATACCCGAACGTAGAGCGACTCGAACATCGAAATCACAAATCGAGATACTAAGAGATACGTCCACACGAATAAAATGGACTAGAAAGGGGAAGGATTGAAAAGTAGCGGATTGAGTAAGGATCAATTTAAGGGAAAAGAGAGGAATGAACCACAACATTATGCCCCATTTAAGACAATTCAAATGTCGATCGCAACTCGACATCACTAACTCCTTACATTAGCTAAAGAGAAAACTACCTCACTAGAGGTCAAGGAAGACGGACATGAAACTATGAACGCTAGGAGGCATCATACAAGGACTACGATCTGATGGAAAAGATGAAAGCGGAAAAGGAAAACGAAATTGATCTAAGGAAATGAACCTACCAGTCACGATCTCCGGGTGAGCATTAGCTTCGGCTCGGCTGAGTACAAAGATGGATCCCTTAGCTTTGGCACCGGGTGCGGATTCTGACGGTCGGGGCAATCACGAAAGCGGTGACCCGGCTTCTTGCAGAAAAAGCAAAACAGGGGCCTATCATAGCATCCAACTCCGGGATGAACGGGTCCCCTACAACCGTCACACATTCGTCCTTGAGCTTGAGGGAAAGCATTGGGCCTAGGAGCCGCATTTGAGATAGCTTGAGGGTGATAAGGAACAAGCGATCTTGCATTGGAGTTTGAGGGAGTATTGAAACGCCTCTTGTTAGAATAGGCATTAGAAGAAGAAGGAGCGAGAGATCTTTTGTCATTGAAGTTTGACCTTGGATTGAAAGAGGGGGAAGGAGATAGATTCTTCATCTTCGCTTCATCTCTAACGGCCTTCATTGAGTTCTCCGCCCAAAGGGCATCATCATACACCTCCCCGAAAGAAGTAGAGCTCCTCCTTACCTTACTTTGAAGAACGGCACTCAACTTGTTACGGTAATAAAATGCACGGTCTTCATCATCACGGATCAGCCTTGGCGCAAAATGAGCGAGCTTATTAAACTCCGTAGTAAACTCCTGAGCTGATAAGTTGCCTTGCTTAAAATCAATGAACTCCTTGAGCCTTTGTTGTTTAAGCTCTTTAGGATAGAATCTTCCTTCCACCAGAGCCTTGAAACATGCCCAGTTAAAGTCATCTTCAAGAACAGCAGTGGCACTTGTGATAGCCCACCAGTTGTCGGCTTCCCTCACCAGAAAGTGCTTGGCAATCCTCACCTTGTCCTCTTCTCGGACTTGGTAAAGATCAAACTGCTTCTCCATCTCCCGGAACCAAACGGATAGCTCCGTAGGATCCGGTTCTCCACCATAAGGCATAATCTTACTCCTTGCAATTTGTCCCGCCACCCATGCATAGCCACCTTGATGGTTGTCCTCCCTTCTAGGGTGAACTAGATTGGCATTAGCTAGAGCGGCATCTTGCTGATTCTTCAGCACTTGAGCAAGAGCCTCCATCATAACATTCACAGCTACTCTTGGTCTAACCATCTTCATAAGAAACAAAACAAATTAAGTTACTCATATCAATTAGCATCAACAAATAGACTACCAAGTAAAGTCCTTAACTTCTACCCAACTCTCTCATTTATTATTTCAAGGTCAAGTAGTTTAAGTTAGGGTTCACGTGTGTGCGTCGGGAGCGATCAAAGCTCTGATACCAACTGTGACAACCCTCGCGAATGCGGAAATATAAAACATACAAGCATGTGAAAAGATATGCGGAAATACGGTATTTTAAAAACCTTTAAACATGAAAGATATATAACACGAGGTGTGTCAAAATATTACAACTAAATACGGAAATACAACAAAGAGACGGGGTCTCTTAAAATGTTAGCAAAGAACAAGTGTTTAGCAAAACTAGCTAATATCGTCTAGAGGTGAAAACTTCCAGGGACAAACGCCCGCTAGCTCACACCCGAACCCCAAAATAGTCAAAGCAAAAAGCCATCCAATGCAGCAACCTGTTCATCCATGAAAAACATGAATGCCACAGTCAGTGAGGAGTAACTCCGGGTTCTCCCAGCCATATCACATTAAACGTACATATAAGGAAATACAAAAGTAAAGCATGCATATATACATACATGTGAGTTGCGATAAGAATAGATAGGCAATTCTATAGATAATGATAAGAACATAAGAGGCACCAATCCGAATCCATCATGATATTCAAAGACTCGGGGAAGACACTCTTAGACAACCGAATACGCTCACTAGGGCTTACATCTCACCGTTAGCGGTATAAGTTTGATAAGATTGAGACTCGACAAACAAACCAAGCCAAGTCATTCAATGATCAATCATATAATCATTCATGTAATCATCCATCCAAACACAACGACACAATGACGACATCTCTCACGGTAAATGAAACGCACTAGCATCGTGTACAATAGCAAGACAAGCCAATGGAAGTCCACAGGATAAGACGTTTCCCTGAACCGTATACGATAAGACGTTTCGTATACTCATGACCTAGACAAAGAAGTTCACGGGATAAGACGTTTCCGGAACCATGTACGATAAGACGTTTCGTACACACAAGACTCTAATCCTCTCGGTAGGACGACGATAATAATACGGTCCTAGTCTAAACCTGGCCAGACTCTCGGAATAAGACATGTTTCGCTTTGACATGTGGTAAGACGTTCCACATCCAAAACTAAACCTGGCCAGACTCTCGGAATAAGACATGTTCCGATTCGACATGTGGTAAGACGTTCCACATCCAAGACTCGATCATACAAAGACGTCGAGTACCCCAAATTCGGTCAACCTTCAAGAAAGAGGCGGAAAGAGATCTATAGTCAAAAGTCAAGCTAGTACGCTACATGCAATAACACCACCTCGCAAGTATACAACTTTTGACGGTCGGGTCGACCAACGCATTGCGTTCGCCTCCTAACAACGTCGTCATATCCCCACTAAACATGCATACGAGCATCAAGGATACACCCCATCGCTCCGACATTCCAGTCTAACGAGTATAAGGTGTAGCCGGGAAATGAGAGTTCAAAGCACACAATCATTAGTGCTTAAATCATAACATATGTAAAAACCGACTCAAAGAGGGATATACCAAAAACCGTCACAAAACATGTGATACAAGCGAATAAAATATCATATATCCAAAACATGAATATTATAAGACTCTACGTAAAATTATACGATAAACGGATCATGCAAACTATTATAAATTACGAGTTTTAGAAATTATAGGAAAAGATCACAGCCGTGTTCCAGGCCGGACAAGGGACCGGTGGCCGGTGGGCCGGCTCAGAACACAAGGCAAAATCCAAAAACAGAGAAATGATGTCTGGGCCGGTCAGTCGACCGGCGGCCGGTCGACCGGCACATAGCACCATACCAAAAATTCAACATCACTTACTGATGTGTTCTAGGCCGGTGGTTGGACCGGTGGCCGGTGGGCCGGCCTGGAGCACCTCTTCATGCAAAAATCCAAGTTTCCAAAGGATGTTACTGAAGTGTTCTCAGCCGGTGGTCAGACCGGCGGCCGGTCGACCGGCTGGGAACACCCCTTCATCCGTGAGCTTCCAATACTTAACCAATTCATTTCAAATCTCAATTATACTTCTAATAATCATCAACAATCAATATAATTCATCAATATTCATCATATAACATCATTTACTACTCATAGCATGGTTTCTAATCTTCCTAATCGTATTCTAAATACGATTTCTAGCATGTAAACATGTAAAACACGTAAATGATACCGAGTAACCCTTCACCGTTACCTTTATGCGCCTCTACTAATCGTCAAGCTCCTCTTAAATTAGAAAATAGTCTTTGTCGGGATCTTGGAGGTCACCACCTACAAATAGATCATAAAAGATGAATAAAATTCATCTTGAGAAAGACGGAAAGTTTGAAAAGCGAGAAAGACGATACTTTTAATATGAATACGGATAGAGGAAGGTTAGGGAGGAAGAATAAGACGAACTTACGTAAATTCTATCAAGTAACGAAGAAGTTACGATGATTCAAAGATCGATATCAAAGAGGGAATTTGAGATTTCTTAAAGAGGAAGAAATGTGTTTGATGTTGTGTTGAATGAGATATTAGGTTAAGGAGTATGAGATATTTATAAGGAAAAAGTCAAAGACGGTTCCAAAGTCCAGAAAAGTCAAAGACGACCTAAAAGTTAAGAAAAGTCAAACTCGACTCAAAAGTCAAGAAAAGTCAAACTCGACTCAAAAGTCAAGAAAAGTCAAACTCGACTCAAAAGTCAAGAAAAGTCAAACTCGACCTAAGACGGGATTTTCATGGAATCTCGCAGAAATTCCAAATACGAACTCGGAAATTCTAAATTCGACTCGAAACATAAAAATCTTAATTAAAACATAAAATTACTGAAAAGATTCGTAAAATATTTCTACTAGAAAAATAGGGTACATTTCCGGGTGTTACAATCACCCCACCTTTTAAAAAGTTTCGTCCTCGAAACTTGAGAATAGAAAATAAAAGTATCAAGGACAAGAATCGGGTTTACAAAATCAACACGAAAGCTTTTACAAGGGAAAACATTTATGAAATGATGTTTTTCTCGAAACGGTTTAAGGAAATTTTTCATAAGCGTGAAACTTTACTTACGGATCTCAAGAATGCTCGTCGCGAACGAGAACTCTAATTATCCAAAAAGCAAAGTCGAAATAGTGAAATCGAAATTCAAAACAACGTTAGTAAGTGCAGGACCAGTTATCAGACGCGTCTCCAATAACAAGTGCAAACATCCAACTAAACGCAAAATCCAAATATAAAGGCAAAAGAAATCTATTTTTTCCAAAAAGAGAGTACACAAATCATCTTTAGACTATTTTAAAAATTTAAATTAGGATTACGATATGGAGATTTGAAAGTTTTCTCAAGGATAGAATCAAAATAAGGAGACAATACCCGAACGTAGAGCGACTCGAACATCGAAATCACAAATCGAGATACTAAGAGATACGTCCACACGAATAAAATGGACTAGAAAGGGGAAGGATTGAAAAGTAGCGGATTGAGTAAGGATCAATTGGAGGGAAAAGAGAGGAATGAACCACAATACTATTTTCCATTTAAGACATTTCAAATGTCGATCGCAACTCGACATCACTAACTCCTTACATTAGCTAAAGAGAAAACTACCTCACTAGAGGTCAAGGAAGACGGACATGAGACTATGAACGCTAGGAGGCATCATACAAGGACTACGATCTGATGGAAAAGATGAAAGCGGAAAAGGAAAACGAAATTGATCTAAGGAAATGAACCTACCAGTCACGATCTCCGGGTGAGCATTAGCTTCGGCTCGGCTGAGTACAAAGATGGATCCCTTAGCTTTGGCACCGGGTGCGGAATTCTGACGGTCGGGGCAATCACGAAAGCGGTGACCCGGCTTCTTGCAGAAAAAGCAAAACAGGGGCCTATCATGGCATCCAACTCCGGGATGAACGGGTCCCCTACAACCGTCACACATTCGTCCTTGAGCTTGAGGGAAAGCATTGGGCCTAGGAGCCGCATTTGAGATAGCTTGAGGGTGATAAGGAACAAGCGATCTTGCATTGGAGTTTGAGGGAGTATTGAAACGCCTCTTGTTAGAATAGGCATTAGAAGAAGAAGGAGCGAGAGATCTTTTGTCATTGAAGTTTGACCTTGGATTGAAAGAGGGGGAAGGAGAGTGATTCTTCATCTTCGCTTCATCTCTAACGGCCTTCATTGAGTTCTCCGCCCAAAGGGCATCATCATACAACTCCCCGAAAGAAGTAGAGCTCCTCCTTACCTTACTTTGAAGAACGGCACTCAACTTGTTACGGTAATAAAATGCACGGTCTTCATCATCACGGATCAGCCTTGGCGCAAAATGAGCGAGCTTATTAAACTCCGTAGTAAACTCCTGAGCTGATAAGTTGCCTTGCTTAAAATCAATGAACTCCTTGAGCCTTTGTTGTTTAAGCTCTTTAGGATAGAATCTTCCTTCCACCAGAGCCTTGAAACATGCCCAGTTAAAGTCATCTTCAAGAACAGCAGTGGCACTTGTGATAGCCCACCAGTTGTCGGCTTCCCTCACCAGAAAGTGCTTGGCAATCCTCACCTTGTCCTCTTCTCGGACTTGGTAAAGATCAAACTGCTTCTCCATCTCCCGGAACCAAACGGATAGCTCCGTAGGATCCGGTTCTCCACCATAAGGCATAATCTTACTCCTTGCAATTTGTCCCGCCACCCATGCATAGCCACCTTGATGGTTGTCCTCCCTTCTAGGGTGAACTAGATTGGCATTAGCTAGAGCGGCATCTTGCTGATTCTTCAGCACTTGAGCAAGAGCCTCCATCATAACATTCACAGCTACTCTTGGTCTAACCATCTTCATAAGAAACAAAACAAATTAAGTTACTCATATCAATTAGCATCAACAAATAGACTACCAAGTAAAGTCCTTAACTTCTACCCAACTCTCTCATTTATTATTTCAAGGTCAAGTAGTTTAAGTTAGGGTTCACGTGTGTGCGTCGGGAGCGATCAAAGCTCTGATACCAACTGTGACAACCCTCGCGAATGCGGAAATATAAAACATACAGGCATGTGAAATAATATGCGGAAATACGGTATTTTAAAAACCTTTAAACATGCAAGATATATAACACGAGGTGTGTCAAAATATTACAACTAAATACGGAAATACAACAAAGAGACGGGGTCTCTTAAAATGTTAGCAAAGAACAAGTGTTTAGCAAAACTAGCTAATATCGTCTAGAGGTGAAAACTTCCAGGGACAAACGCCCGCTAGCTCACACCCGAACCCCAAAATAGTCAAAGCAAAAAGCCATCCAATGCAGCAACCTGTTCATCCATGAAAAACATGAATGCCACAGCCAGTGAGGAGTAACTCCGGGTTCTCCCAGCCATATCACATTAAACGTACATATAAGGAAATACAAAAGTAAAGCATGCATATATATACATACATGTGAGTTGCGATAAGAATAGATAGGCAATTCTATAGATAATCATAAGAACATAAGAGGCACCAATCCGAATCCATCATGATATTCAAAGACTCGGGGAAGACACTCTTAGACAACTATATACTCACTAGGGCTTACATCTCACCGTTAGCGGCATATACTTGATAAGATTGAGACTCGACAAACAAACCATACCAAGTCATTCAATGATCAATCATATAATCATTCATCCAACCATACTAATATATTGACGACATCTCTCACGGTAAATGAAACGCACTAGCATCGTGTACAATAGCAAGACAAGCCAATTGAAGTCCACAGGATAAGCCGTTTCCCTGAACCTATCCGATAATACGTTTCGTATACTCCTGACCTATGACAAAGAAGTTCACGGATAAGACGTTTGCCGGAACCGCTGTAACGATAGACGTTTCTACCCGGACAAGACCCTCTAATCCCGGGTAGGACGACGATCATAATACGTTCCGAGTCCAACCTTGGCCAGACTCCGGAATAAACATTTGGTTCTATCGCTTTACATGGGGTAAGACGTCGTCCACACATCCAAAACTAAACCTGGCCAGACTCTCGGAATAAGACATGTTCCGATTCGACATGTGGTAAGACGTTCCACATCCAAGACTCGATCATACAAAGACGTCGAGTACCCCAAATTCGGTCAACCTTCACGAAAGAGGCGGAAAGAGATCTATAGTCAAAAGTCAAGCTAGTACGCTACATGCAATAACACCACCTCGCAGGTATACAACATTTGACGGTCGGGTCGACCAACGCATTGCGTTCGCCTCCTAACAACGTCGTCATATCCCCACTAAACATGCATACAAGCATCAAGGATACACCCCATCGCTCCGACATTCCAGTCTAACGAGTATAAGGTGTAACCGGGAAATGAGAGTTCATAGCACAAAATCATTAGTGCTCAATTCATAACATATGTAAAACCGACTCAAAAGAGGGATATACCAAAAACCGTCACAAAACATGTGATACAAGCGAATAAAATATCATATATCCAAAACATGAATATTATAAGTCACTACGTAAAATTATACGATAAACAGATCATGCGAACTATTATAAATTACGAGTTTTAGAAATTATAGGAAAAGATCACAGCCGTGTTCCAGGCCGGGCAAGGGACCGGTGGCCGGTGGGCCGGCTCAGAACACAGGGCAAAATCCAAAAACAGAGAAATGATGTCTGGGCCGGTCAGTCGACCGGCGGCCGGTCGACCGGCACATAGCACCATACCAAAAATTCAACATCACTTACTGATGTGTTCCAGGCCGGTGGTTGGACCGGTGGCCGGTGGGCCGGCCTGGAGCACCTCTTCATGCAAAAATCCAAGTTTCCAAAGGATGTTACTGAAGTGTTCTCAGCCGGTGGTCAGACCGGCGGCCGGTCGACCGGCTGGGAACACCCCTTCATCCGTGAGCTTCCAATACTTAACCAATTCATTTCAAATCTCAATTATACTTCTAATAATCATCAACAATCAATATAATTCATCAATATTCATCATATAACATCATTTACTAATCATAGCATGGTTTCTAATCTTCCTAATCGTATTCTAAATACGATTTCTAGCATGTAAACATGTAAAACACGTAAATGATACCGAGTAACCCTTCACCGTTACCTTTATGCGCCTCTACTAATCGTCAAGCTCCTCTTCTATAAGGAAGTAGTCTTTGTCGGGATCTTGGAGGTCACCACCTACAAATAGATCGTAAAAAGATGAATAAAGTTCATCTTGAGAAAGACGGAAAGCTTGAAAAGCGAGAAAGACGATACTTTTAATATGAATACGGATAGAGGAAGGTTAGGGAAGAAGAATAAGACGAACTTACGTAATTTCTATCAAGTAACGAAGAAGTTACGATGATTCAAAGATCGATATCAAAGAGGGAATTTGAGATTTCTTAAAGAGGAAGAAATGTGTTTGATGTTGTGTTGAATGAGATATTAGGTTAAGGAGTATGAGATATTTATAAGGAAAAAGTCAAAGACGGTTCCAAAGTCCAGAAAAGTCAAAGACGACCTAAAAGTTAAGAAAAGTCAAACTCGACTCAAAAGTCAAGAAAAGTCAAACTCGACTCAAAAGTCAAGAAAAGTCAAACTCGCCTTAAGACGGGATTTTCATGAAAACTCGCAGAAATTCCAAATACGAACTCGGAAATTCTAAATTCGACTCGAAACATAAAAATCTTAATTAAAACTTAAAATTACTGAAAAGATTTCGTAAAATATTTCTACTAGAAAAATAGGGTACATTTCCGGGTGTTACAACATCAATATGATTATATTATTCATATAATCATATCTCTCAAACACATCCTTTAGGTGTGACTTTTAGGGACCAGTTGATCACCGCCATTAAAATGATAATAACGTCAAACTTCTAGCAAGCCAACCGTTATCGATAAACGTTAATCAACTGATCATAAGAATACTATGTATACCATGTGAACCTGTAAGAGATTTATACACATTATCACACTAACTGTGGAGGACACTAGCTCCAACACATAATTCATTCATTCCCTCCAAAAAATCCAACCCAACCCATCAAATTTCATTTATTACTCCGTTCTCGATCTCTCAAACTCTTCATTTACTCCTTTCTCTCTTTCTCTGATAAACCCTAACTCTATCTTCATTCTCTCTCTATCTCTCACAACGCCTCCATTATTTCACAATCTCTTCTCCTTCTCTCTAGATCTCGCCTTTTGATTTATCTTTTCATCGCCTCCATTTATTTACCTTGTCATTTCCTCGCTAGATCTCGCCTTTTTTACCTTTTCACCGCCTCCATTTGTTTACCTTCTCATTTCCTCTCTAGATCTCACCTTATGTTTCTCCTATGTAATGGCTCCTCCACATGCAAATTGTGGTAAAGAGTGTCTTCAGTGTGTTCTTGATTGGTATACACTTAGGTCATCAGAAGACAAAGGGGAAGAGTCAGACTCAATCTCTTTGGATCGTAACATAGTTGTGCCTGTCTCACTATCTTCGCCGAATTTATGCACTCAGGTGGGTGAAATTGAGTCGCATGAGGCTTGCTCTTCGTATGTGCCCAATACTCCTGGGTTTAATGACACCAGGTCTGGTTTTGGGGATTCTGAGCCTGAATATCTGGTTCCTGAGCCTAAAGATGTGGTTCATGATCCTATACATCAGGATTGTGAGCCTAAACCTGTTAATCCTAAGCCTACACATGTCGATTCCGAGCTTGAATCTCCAAGCACAAAGAGGTTTAAAGCGTATGTGAAGAGATTCATGGATAGGCGCAATAAATCGTCTATGAAGTTGGTATAACCTTTAAACTTGTCTTTTTATTAATATTTTTCTGTCGATTAATTTAAATTGATTGATCAATTTTGATGATGTGATTATGTTGTTGTTGTTGGTGGTGGGAGGAGTTATGTTTAGATGTCTTTATTGATTATTTTTGATGTTAGGGTTTATGTTTACATGGTTGGTTTGATTACTTTTGTTTGGGTTATTATTATTGTTGTTGGAGTTCTTTTTGCTGCTGTTTAGATGGTTGGATTACTATTGTTTGGGTTATTATTGTTGCTGTTGAAGTTCTTTTTGCTGCTGTTTAGATGGTTTGATAACTATTGTTTGGGTTATTATTGCTCATGTTGGAGTTCTTTTTGTTGTTGTTTAGATGTTTTGATTATGATTGTTTGGGCTATTATTGCTGCTATTGGAGTTCTTTTTCCTGCTGTTTAGATGGTTTCATTATTATTGTATGTGTTATTATTGTTGGTGTTGGAGTTCTTTTTGCTACTGTTTAGATGGTTTGATTACCATTGTTTGGGTTATTATTGCTGGTGTTGTAGTTGATTATTGTTGCTGGTGGTGTTATTTTATGATGGTTTTTTATTGTCTTCGTTGTTTTTCTATATGACATTGTTGTATGATTGCTTAATGGTTTCCGCTTTTGTCTTTACCTCAGTGAAGGTCCAACTTGGACTGAGAGGTGGCTCAGTGATGATAAATCTGTATTGGTTTGAGAGCCTTATTTATTTTAGACATTAACATTAAGTAAGTGGTCATCTTTAAAATGTAGCAAGGCCATCACTTGATCTACCAAACTAGGGGTGCGTGTTATGTCATTTTAATTCATGAACTAAGCATGTTATACCATACTTGATGTGTGTGTAGGAGGCTTTCTTACCTTATAGAACTCAATGATGAGGCCACCTTTAAAAGGTAGCAAGGCCACCACATGGTCTACCAAATTATGGGTGTGTGTGCTAAGTCATTTTAATTGATGAACTCGATAAGCTGGTCTACCATACTTGGTGTGTGTGTAGGAGGCCTTGTTACCTTACATAACTCAGTGATGAGGCCATATTGGCCTGAGCGTTTATGTAAGAATGTTGTTATTGTGTGTACATCAGTGATGACCCATTTTTGGACTGAGACGTGGCTCAATGATGATAATCCCTAACTGGTTTGAGAGCCTCTTGAATTTTAAACATGTTTAATGTGGAGTTGAGTGAAGGGAGTATAACTTTAGTTAGGCCATTTTAAATATGTGTTTTGGCCACCACATGGCCTACCAAATATTGAGGGTGTGTGTGTTCAGTCATTTGTATTCATTTGATGAGCATGGTCTTACCAACTTACTTGGTGTGCGTGTGTATGTAAGAGGCCTTAGTATTGTACACAAATCAACGATGAGGCCATTTAGGCCGAAGAGTTGATGTAACACGACATTGCATACCATTTCATCATCACATACACAGTCATTAGAATGTTAACAAATTTAAAAAACAATAAGGTGCATACCATTTCATTAACCATTCTTACACTACAAGAATCAGGTCTGATACCGACCATTTTAAGTGGTGGGCTGTTTCAACAAGTCATTTGTGTGCTTTATTTGTCAGAAACCGGGACACAAGGCTAATGTATGTCCTGATAGGAAGAAGATAGCTTCTACACCAGTTACTTCTGGGAGACCGAAGGGTCGAATTTTCATCATGAGCCGCGCTGAGGCCGATGCTCAACCAGACATTGTGACTGGTATGTTTTCAATTTATGAAATACCGTGTTTAATTTTATTTGATACGGGAGCTTCTTTGTCCTTTATTTCGATGAGACTATCCGATAAATTACCTCTCAAGGCTTCAATTGGAGAAAGTACTCCTATATCTTTACCGCCTGGAGATGTGTTTTCATGCTCTTATCTTCATTCGGACATTCCTATATCAATAAACGGATCTACTTTTCCGGCTAATCTTCTTCGGTTCCCTCTTGAAGAATTTGATATCATTCTGGGCATGGATTGGTTATCTACTTATTATGCTCGATTTGAATGCCGTGACCAGAAGATTATTCTCAAAAGCCCTTTAGGTACCCGTGTATCCTATCAAGGGGTTCGAAAACAGACCACTGTGAAACTTGTTTCGGCTATGAAGATGGTAAAAACTATCAAGAAAGGTTACAAAGCTTTCTTATGTGTTGTGACTACTTCTACCACTTCGTCTTTGCCTTCATTGGAAGATGTGCCAATTGTTCAAGAATTTCCAGATATTTTTCCCGATGAATTACCCGGAATTCCTCCTGAAAGAGATGTTGAATTTTCCATTGATCTAGTTCCTGGAACTGGACCAATTGCTAAAGCTCCTTATCGTATGGCTCCTTCAGAATTGAAAGAGTTGAGAATCCAAATTGATGACTTGATTGAGAAAGGCTTTATTAGGCCTAGTGCTTCTCCTTGGGGTTCTCCCGTGCTCTTTGTCAAAAAGAAAGACGGTTCTATGCGACTGTGCATTGATTATCGTGAGTTGAACCGTGTCACAATCAAAAATAAATATCCACTTCCGCGTATTAATGATCTCTTTGACCAGTTACGTGGTGCTTCAACTTTTTCAAAGATTGATCTTAGATCGGGTTATCATCAAATTCCCGTTCGTGAAGCAGATATTCCCAAGACTGCTTTTAGCTCGAGGTATGGTCATTTCGAATTTAATGTGATGCCATTCGGTTTGACTAACGCTCCAGCAATATTCATGGATCAGATGAATCGTACCTTCAGCGAGTACCTCGATAAATGTGTTGTAGTATTCATTGATGATATTTTGATCTTTTCTAAATCTAAGGAAGAACATGCTGATCACCTCCGAACCATTTTGGGAGTTCTTCGACGTCAAAAATGGTACGCTAAGTTCTCCAAATGTGAATTCTGGTTGCCCGAGGTATCTTTCCTTGGTCATGTCATTTCAAAACACGGTGTTATGGTCGATCCAGCTAAGATTGAGGCCGTGGTGGAATGGAAAAGTCCGAAAAATGTGTCCGAGATTCGGAGTTTCCTTGGTTTAGCGGGTTATTACCGTCGGTTTGTGAAAGATTTCTCTAAGTTAGCAAGACCGATGACTCAATTGCTAAAGAAGGAAGCAAAGTATATCTGGACCGATGAATGTGAAATTGCCTTCTTGGAATTAAAGAAGAGATTGACTACCGCACCGGTGTTGACTTTACCAGATGATGAAGCTGATTATGATGTCTATTGTGATGCTTCTAAGCATGGTTTGGGATGTGTCTTAATGCAGAATAGAAAAGTCATTGCATATGCTTCTCGACAACTCAGAGTTCATGAAGTGAACTACCCGACGCATGATCTTGAGTTAGCAGCTGTGGTGCATGCATTGAAAACTTGGAGACACTATCTTATTGGAGTTCATTGTCGAATCTATACCGATCATAAAAGCTTGAGGTGCATCTTTACTCAGAAGGAGTTGAATATGAGACAGAGAAGATGGTTAGAGTTAGTGAATGATTATGATGCCGAGTTGATTTACCATGAAGGAAAGCAAATGTTGTGGCAGATGCATTGAGTAGAAAGACTAGTCATTCATTGAATGCTCTTAGTACTTTACCCGATGAACTGGTAACAGAATTTCAGAAGCTTAAGATACAGTTTGTTGGGAAAGGATTCGATTATCTTGGTGCTTTGACTGCGGAACCCGATTTCTATCGAGAGATTCGTACTTGTTTACCGGAGGATGCTACTTTCATCGCCATACGAGCAAAAATACTACTTGGGCAAGCTAAGGATTGTGTGGTGGATAATGATGGCTACCTTCGTTACCATGGTAGAATGTATTGTTCCGAGAAGTGCGAGTTGAGAAAGAGAATACTTGATGAAGCTCACCTTTCTCCTTATTCTATTCATCCTGGCGGTGACAAAATGTATAAAGATTTGAGACCACAGTTTTGGTGCCTAGGAATGAAAGATTGAAAGTAAAGGAGTATGGTATTAACTGTCTTAACTTGTCAGAAGGTGAAGATCGAACATCAAAGACCTGGAGGTTTGCTACAACCTTTGGAAATTCCTCTTTGGAAATGGGAGTCTATTTCTATGGACTTCGTGATGGCTTTACCTAAAACTTCTAGTGGAAAGAATGCCATCTGGGTTATTGTAGACCGTCTGACGAAGTGTGCCCGATTCGTGCCTATCAAAGAAACTTCGAGGATAGAGGTCTTAGCCCGTACCTATGTGGATGAGATAGTGCGTTACCATGGAGTTCCTAAAGATATAGTTTCAGATCGTGATCCGAGATTCTGTTCCCGATTCTGGACGGCTTTACAAGAAGCCATGGGTAGTAAATTGTTGATGAGCACATCATTTCATGCCGCTACTGATGGTCAAACCGAGAGGACGATCCAAACTTTGGAAGATCTTCTCCGAGCTTGTGCCTTAGACTTTCATGTTTCTTGGGAGAAGTGTTTGCCTCTGGTGGAATTTTCTTATACCAACAGTTATCATGCTTCTATCAAGATGTCACCGTACGAGGCTTTATACGGTAGGAATGCCGTAGTCCTGTTTGTTGGGATCAAGTCAGGATGAAATCATATGTGAGTCCCGACATAGGTTACTGAAAACGGTTGATCAGTTCAAGTCATTCGTGGCGCATGAACGCCGCTACAAGATAGACAAAAATCTTATGCCGATGTTCGTCGTCGACCACTTGAATTTGATGTTGATGATCGGGTATTCCTTAAAGTGTCACCGATGAAAGGAGTGAAACGGTTTGGAGTGAAGGGAAAGTTGAGTCCTAAATATATTGGACCGTTTCGAGTGCTTAAGAGAGTTGGTCCGGTTGCTTATCGTTTGGAATTACCTCCGAACTTGAGTGAAGTTCATGATGTGTTCCATGTTTCGCAATTGAAGAAGTATATCAGTGATCCGAGTCATATTATTCAAGAGGAAGTGTTGGACTTGGAACCTAATTTGGCTTTGGAAGAAAGGCCGATTCGTATACTTGAAAGGGCTAACAAGCAACTCAGAAACAAAGTGGTACCCTTGGTTCGTATCCTTTGGCGTTGTGGAAACGTTGAAGCAGAAACTTGGGAACCCGAAGCTAAAATGTTAGCTAAATATTCCGAGCTCTTTGCTTGAGGTAAATCTCCTTCTTTCTTCTCTCTTTCTATTCGATTTATTCTTTCGAATATTCCGTTCCTTCTATCGAATATCATCTCTTATAGATAGATTACTAGAAGCTTTAGTAAGAAATTTTAGGCATAGATAGTAGAGTTATTACCTTTACTATAGAATTTTTTTTTGAACTAAAAGCTTTTGGAAATGTTTGAGGATTTCAAGTATTTTACCGTCAAGGAGTGTTGAGACTCGTTATTGGAGACGTTCGATAACTAGTTTTCTCATTTGTTGATGCGAAAATGTATCTTTTAAGTCTTTGACTTGGGACGTCGATGTTCTTAACTGCAGACGAGAACCTTCCGCCCCGTTGATAAGACCCTGTATTTTTATTACAATTAAATTTTTAAAAGGTCTGAAATAGACCTACATATATGTCACATTCCTCTTTTTAAGTTTCGAGGACGAAACTTTTTAAAAGGAGGGGTGATCGTAACAACCCGTAATTTTTGACCAGACCGATTATATATTTGAAAAATAATAAATTATAATTTATTTGAATTTATTACGATTTATTTGAATTTATGATATTTTAATATAATTATTTTGAATTTATTCGGAATTAAAGAATAGGTTTTACGGTTTAAACCCGAACTTCATTTAACTATTCCCGAGTCAACTTAAGTCCCGAAACAAACCCGAAACCCGACTCTTGCATGAGTCACACGCCCAAGTCAACCCTTTCCACTCATTTTAGATCTTTTGATTACTTTGATTAAACTAATACAAATATCTAAGATATTTGTAACTTTATCAATCTGTCAGTTTAAATTTCGCAAATCGCTTAAAAACGGACCCGATTTGTCCCTCTTTCACACGCCTCTTTTCCCCCTCTTAGGATTAGATATTTTCTTTCTTTTGATTAAGATAACATAATATCTAAATAATATCTAGATATTTGATTAAACAAATATAATATCTAATAATATCTAAATATTTACCATAATATATTTATAAAACCCGAGTCAATCTCGTAACAACAAATTCAAAACCCGACTCCCGTAATCCTCTATATTTACACGGCCCAACCTCCACACTTACTCACTACTTATCTTTTCATTTTACATTAAATCAACTTAACATCTAATTAATACTTTCTTTAATATAATCATAATCGTTCTTCGTGTTCTTGATTGTTCTTGATCGTTCTTGAGCAAAATCGTCACAAAACCTTCGTTACTTGGTCAAATCCGTCCTAACTTATATTTCTAGAGTCTCCTCTCCGCTCTTCATCTCCATGTACGTTTTATTTTCAATTCCGACAAAATCGTTTTCAACACTTTAATTGTTGAAATCAAGTTTTAATTCTAATAATTTTATTTTTGTCATTTCTTATAGGAGAAGATTATGAAGACGAGTTTGGTGACTCGTATATTTTAGAAGAAGATTAGTAGACGGGTTTTTAGTTCTTATTTTGGTGCTACTTGATTTTGTGCTAGCTAAGGTAACGATTCCGAGTTACTCGACGAATTAATGTTACATACTTTTACTTATGTTTTGTTATTTACGGTTTTTAAGTAGTAACATGTTAGGTTGTTATTATTATTATGTTGTATGAATTTTTAACATATTTAGTGTTTTTGATATGTTGGATGATTTGTTCATAATCATGATTTTTGTATGAATGATGGTTGAATTGGTTGTTAAAATGGATGGTTGTTAATTAAAACATGTTAGAAATAATTTGGGGTTGTTCTATGGTGGTGGCCGTGTGTGGTGGCCAAGAACCAGACCCGGTTCAGGCCGGTCCAGGCCGGTTCAGGCCCGGTCTGGGTTGGTCCGTTATTTGGCCCTTTGGGCTTGTGTCGATACTTGATTATTTTGTTGTTGTTTTGACGGGTTTTAAATATGTTAAGCATGCGGGAAATATTAGGAAACGATTTTAGAAATCGTTGACCAAAACCGGCCCAAACCAGCCAGTGGGCCCAGTCCAGGCCCGGTCCAACCCATGATCCGTGAGCCCTTTGGACTTGTGACGGTTTTTTGAGTTTAGTGTTATTATTATATCGTGTTTTGTAATATTTAGCAAGTGGGAAATTTTAATAAGTAAATTATTTAATTAAACGGTTTTCATAAATATTATTATTTCTCACAGGTTAGAAATTATAGCATGAGATTGTAGTTTAATTTGATATCCTTTAAGTCAAGCGGGTTTCGTAAGAATTAATAATTCACATGTTAGAAATTAGAATAAAATAGCATGAAATGAATATGATGTTTTTATGTTCAAGCCTAAATGGCTAAGACTCTGTTTCTAGCCGGTTTGACCAAACGGGTTTGGTCAAACTAAGATCTAGTCAGCCCCGTTTTGACTGATGACCCGTCGCGGGACTCGGGTCGGGGATTTGTCTTCAGGTAAGGTTTGATTTAATGAATGAATGAGTCCCTTAGTAGATATGAGGCGATATGATATTTGAATGTGTTAATAATGCAATTAGTCAACATGATAGGACGTTGTTCCCGTACTGTGTATTTATGATATATGTCGTGTTGACTAAGGAACCCATAAGAAATTAATGATGTATATGGCGTGTTAAGATTTATTCTGGCCATGTTTTAAGGTAACCTCTGGGGCTAAAATACGGTTTTTTGGGTTTTTCATTCTAATTCTAAATGAGTACCTTAGACCATGACATTGATAGGCCTTACTATCTTTAACGAGTATATAGTTCACCGCTTGATAGCTTTTGTGTCACTGGCCTGGGATTTTGATACCAAGCCGGGGCATGGCTGCCTAATTGCTTCCACTTTGGGAATGGAGCCAGCTTAAGTACTAGCCAACTCTGCTTAGGGGATCGCCTAGTAGAGATTCTCATGTACTTTTGGTCATGAGACAGGGAATGGGTTAGCTGTTGTCTCTAGGTCTGATCAGTCTAGGACTAGGATGTTTTCCTACCTTGTGGTATAGGCTCGAGTTACAGAAGTCGATTATTGACTGTGCTAAGAACTTATGCCTTTTTCTAGACGTATTGGTCTTTCATGTTTGATGATTCTATGAATCTTAGAAGTTGAGATGCAAGCCGGCTAAGGTTGATAGAGTTTGGATTACCGGTTGTTAACTGATTCACATGATAGTTTGTATGATTAGGGTTGAGTGTATCATGGCCATGTTTTAAATGTAACCTCTGAGCTAGCATACCAACTTCCCTACCTCGTGTTATAGGTTGTTAACAGATTCACATGATAGCTTGCATGAGTAGCTTATCCTTCATATGCTAGGTTATATGTTAGTTATTTGTTTCATAACATGAAAAGCATATCGTATATGTTAAGGTTTTGTATTTTCCATATACATCTCTTTTATGTTATTCATGTGTTATTAAACTCGACATTTCGTGGCTGGGAGAACTCGGAGTTACTCCCCACTGACTGTGGCTTCCGTGTTTATATTTAATGCGGTTGGCAGGTTTGTGATGCATACTTGGGTACATTGACGAGCTAGCGAGTGAAGGATTACCTTGGACCTATATTCGGTTCTTAGGATTGTATTATACTATACACTCTTTTATTTCCGTATTTATACGGGAGATATGTCTCCCGTTTTAGATACTTCTTATGTATAATATTATTTCCTTTTTGTTATGAACCTTTTTATTTAAGACACCTTTGTTATGATGAATATATTTAATGGTAGGTTCCGGTTTTAAAATTTACCGATTTTCACTAAAGTGAACCTATTAAAAACGTATTCTCATCTTTTTATTTATTTAAATTACTTGTTTATCTTTCCGCAAATTCGAGGTTTCACAAGGTGCCATTTGCTAAGAGAAACTAGTATTAGAACACTTCATTATAAACACAAATTGATAGCATAAGTGTTATAATACTAGGCTTTCAAGCACAAATTCAAGCATAACAACATAAGTGAAACATTATCATGCTACTTTTGAGCACAAATTGATGTTATTAAGCATAACAATATTTCACTAAGAATTTGAGCAATATTACACTTGAATCTTGAGCTTTGGGCACTACTCAAAGGTACTAATGCTAAATTAACATAATAAGAGCATAAGTTCAAATTCTAAAGCATGAATTCAAGCATTATACTACCATTAAGCATGAGTGTTTAGCATAAAGTAGATATGAGTATCCCAATTGGCATATGAGCATTCAAATCATAGTAAGCTAACAAATTAATCACTAACATTCACTCTATATCATGTAAGAAGCATTAGAAATCCAATTTAAACAAATTTTTCAAGTAAAATCAATAACCCCCAAATTTGGGTTAGGGTTTGTTCATGTTGGATTTTTGAAAAATAGAGAGATTGAAGTAACTAAAGTAGAATTAACTTACTTGATAATGCTTAGATGATGCCTTGGATGAACTATTGTGACAAATGTTGCAAGAAAAGACTAAGAAATGAAGGTTTTTGAGAGATTTTGAGCTTGAAGTTGAAGAACACGAGAATATGGCAGCAAGCAAAGGTAACCAAGTTGGTTTTATAGAAGAAAATAGAACAAAACTCGAATCAGACAACTTACCTGATCGGGTATACATCAATCCGATCGGGGAAGTCTGCTGGTCCGGATTCTATTTCTTTTTTCTTTGGTACTTGCTCTTACCTTTTGGCTATGGCCTTGAACATACTTACTAACCTTAATGGACTTGGCAACATGGGCCAAGGGTAGCTCCTTTTCATCTCAATATGTCCTCCAGTTCCAAGTACGAAAAACTATCGACTAAGCATGCATTTATAAAAATGAAAATAACAAGTAAAACGAAAGTTGTTTCCTAACTATTACAACTTCAAAAATCCAAAAAAAATGTCCAAATAGTTCAAAACAAAATTATCAACATAGTCTAATTAGTGGAATAAAAAATGCATAAAAGAAAGTAAAGAGAAAGACGGGTTTCCTCCCGACGAGCGCATTTTTAAGTCATGCTAGACTTTGAATCCCTCCTTAAGCCTTGTGAAGGGATATGAGCTCTTTTGCAGCTAGATTTCGTCCTTGAATTTTTCATTTACCCTTGCCAACATCCATGGCAATCTCATCCAAATAAACTTCCGAAGCTTTGAATGCTTCGAGGTCACCATCTCCTACACTCAATACATTCCCCTTTCTATCAAAAGTGGCACTTGATCCATCCATTTCAAAAGTAATCTTCTCTCCTTGTACATCTATACAAGCCCCAACTGTATTTAGGAAGGGTCTTCCTAATATAATATAGTCGTCCCTCTCTTTCTTTGAAAATATTACATAAAATCAACGGGAATAAGGAAGTATCCAATCTGAATGGGGACATTTTCCACAATTCCTGCTGGAGTATGCATAGATCCATCGGCTAGTTGAAGGCTAGTATTTGTAATCTTCATTTGTATTGGGCAATGGTCGTGATAGAAGGAAAAGGGCATGACACTAATAGCGGCCCCTAAATCACATAGAGCATTGTTTACCTTATGAAGACTCATTGTGAAAGAAATATTAAAACAACCTGGATCTTTAAGTTTTGAAGGAATGATAACCTTCCCTTCTTCAAGGGGAGGTTCCTTTTGAGAATCTTGGGTTGCTTCTTCTTTTCGAGATGTCTTGCCTATCCTTGCCTCCAACATTGAGAAAGCTTTGTCGTTTGCCTTTGTTGTTTCAACAATTCTTTCTTCTAATTTCCCTTGAGCTTTTATCAATGTCATGACCAAAGATTCGAGACGGGATGTCTCCTCTTGTGTAGGGGCTCGGGTCGGTTTGGCTAGTGTAGGATTATTGCAAAGTTCGTGGGGTAACCTAAAGATGGGCTCCTTACTCTTTCCATTCCCAAGAGGACTATCAAAATATTGGTCACTAATCATGTCAATTGTGACTATTAACGGTTCTTCACTCTCTTGGGTGGTTTGGCTAGAACTCGATGGGGTCAACTCTTCTACTCTCTTTTGGAGAGACAAAATGGTTGATTTGAGTGAGCCTATTGTAGAAAAGAAGTATGAGTACATGTTATGTTGGGCTTGGATTACTTCCCTTAACTTGACATCTACTTTTGCTATCACTTGATCATTTTGAAAGGATGAGTGTGGAATGGTATGAGGTGAATTAGTGGGTTGAGTTTGGCGAAATTGTGGGTGAAAGGGGTTTAATGGTGTGAGTCTATTCCCACATCTTTGAGGTACATGCCCTATTCCTCCACAAAGTTCACAAGGTGTTGTTAGTGAGGAAAATGGGTTTAAAGCTTTCGGACGATATAAAGTACTTTTTGGGGTGGTTTCATTTGATGCAACGGGACAGGCTAAGGAAATGGTAGTGTCAACATCACATGAGGTTTCCACTCGGCTTTTCTTTTGCTCTCCCCCATTACTTTGGGAACCTTCCCCACTTTCTTTTTGTGAATTACTTGATAGGGTTGACGTGGTGGTTTGAGGTTTGAACCTACGATGGAAAGCTATAACGATCTCTTCCCACTCCATTGGTTTTGTGGCATCCTTTAAACGACGGGTGAACCACCACTTGGCTTCTCTCTTTAGTGATAAAGGAAAGAGAGTTTCTCTGATTTGGTTTTGGGTGATTCCCTCCCTCATAAAAGTTTGACACAACTCACAAGAGGTTTGGATATGGTGTGATGGGTTTTCATTTGACTCACCACTAAATTGGTTTCCTTCTATGAGAGCAATTAGAGTGATATGGACCATTAGGATCCCATTAGCAAGTTCAAAAACCCGAAACTTAGGATCATCTTTTGTTCGCACCATTTTTGTCAACCTACAAGAAAAACACAAAAAGGAAAGTTAGTAATAATTTTAAGGTACGGTTGCACCTAAAAATGGTAGAATTTTAAACAAAAATCAGTAATACATAGATAAACAAAACCGTGCTCCACGGCAACGGCGCCAAAATTTGATCAGTTGTGTCGCGGTCCCGATACAAACATAATTACCCACACTTAGGCTAACAACATAAGGAATGTAATTAGGGAAGTAGGGATCGATCCTCAGGGAGTACGTGTTAACTATGAATTGCTATGGAGTGATTTTCATTTAAGCTCTATTCAATTGGGGTGATTGTCTAAACTACTAACATGAAATGAAATGACAAGTATGTAATGACGATATTTAAATGACAGATATGGAATTGCAATAAAAATAAATCTAATCTAATTGACGGAAAGAAAGGTAACGATAATTAAATCTAACTAAGAACGATAATTAAAATGACAATATTGAAAAGCTATCTAACTAAACTAATACACTAGCAAATGACAATAAAGTAAACTATCTAAGGACGGTAACAAAATGACGGTAAAATAAACTTAACTAAAACGATAAATTAAACTATCTAAAACAGTAAAATAAACTATCTAATCTGTGACAACCCTCGCGAGTGCGGAATTAAAACATAACAAGCATGTGAATTATAAAGCGGAAAATACGGTGTTTTTAAAACTTTTTACATGCAAGATAGAAATACGAGGAATGTCAATAATTACAAACCAAATATAAAATTCTACAAGAGACGTAGTCTCTCAAAATGTTATCAATGTCAAAGTGATTAGCAAACTAGCTAAATAACGTCTAGAGGTGATTCATCCAGGGACAACGCCCGCTAGCTCACACCCGAACCCAAAATACCACAAGCAAAAAGCCATCTAATCAAGCAACCTGTTCATCCATGAAAAACATGAACGCCACAGTCAGTGGGGAGTAACTCCGGGTTCTCCCAGCCATATCACATTAAACGTACATAGAAGGAAATACAAAAGTAGAGCATGCATATATAGATATACATGTGAGATACGATAAGGATAGATAGGCAATTTAATATATAATGATAAGAGCATAAGAGGTACAAATCCGAATCCAGCATGTTATTCCAAGACTCGGGGAAGACACTCTTAGGCAAACGAATACGCTCACTAGGGCATGCATCTCACCGTTAGCGGTATAAGTTTGATAAGATTGAGACTCGACAAACAAACCAAGTCAAGTCATGCGATGATCACAATAAATCCAACATATTATCATCCATTCACGAACCAATACATTGACGGTGCCCAATCATGCAATGACCATGAATAATATCATGAAATCATGCATTCAAAGACGACGACACAAAGACGACATCTCTCACGGTAAATGAAACGCACTAGCACCGTGTACATGACAAGTATGATTAAAAGGCATCCACGAGATAAGCATTTCCCTGAACGCATACACGATTCAATTCATTTCGTATATGTGGACTAATTTCCTCTTGGTAGAACGACGATATAAATACCCGGTCCTAGTCTAAATCTGGCCAGAATCCCGAAATCACATTTTCCGGTTCGACATGCGATAAACGTTTCGCATCCAAGACTCGGCCTTACACATGACGCCGAGTACCCCAAATTCGGTAGATCAATTCACGAAAGAGGCGGAAAAGAGCACAAGACTCATAACAAGCGGTACGCTACATGCAAATAACACCACCTCGCAAGTACACAACATTTGACGGCCGGGTCGATCAACGCATAGCGTTCAACTCCCAACAACGTCGTCGTATGCCCACTACACATGCAATTAAGCAGTAGGATACCTCTGCGTTCCGACATTCCAGCCTTACGAACGGGAAGGTAGCCAAGGGAATGAGAGTACAAAGCACAAGACAAAATAGTGCTCAAACCGTATCATTTGTAAAAACCGACTCAAAGGGGGAACATACCAAAAACCGTCACAAAACATGAGAATAGGGAATCATATAAGTTTAAATATGATAAACATGAGTCAATACATGATACATACGCATTAGAACAAGTTTATGAAGCATAATGAATAAAAACATAGATCACCTCTCCAAAACAACGTTGTTTGGAAACCAACGAAAACAAGGGTCCACTTCAAACGGTCATAACTAGAGTTCTAGACATGCAAATGCAGAAATTCCAAA
>JAIUZE010013220.1:0-25253 GCA_022085475.1 Heliosperma pusillum
ACTTCTCCCACTTATAACCCTCCTTTAGGTCTAGGGTTAGGTTTTTGGCCTCCAGAATTGAGTCTTGGGCCTGTAGCTGAAGCTGGGCTTGCGTATTGGATCGGTCCGTGTTGGACCTTAGAGTCTTAAGCTCAATCTTGGATCTTTGGTGAAGGCACCGATCGGCATTAGTGATGGGCCGATCGGCATCATGCTAATTGGACTCATCTTTTGGTCTTGGTTGCTCCATCCGATCGGCATTGGTGCTTCACCAATCGTTCTTGGGTCTTGAGGGTGTCCAATGATCATGCTAACACTTCCACCGATCGGTCTAAGCACCTTACCGATCGTTCTTGGTGTTACAACCCCACCACCGATCGGTGAAGAGTATAAACCGATCGTCAAAGGCAGGAGGTCGATCGGTGAGAATTCCTGCATAGCGCACTGAACTTCAAACGCCCGCCATTTCTTCGTTACTTGGTCAAATGAGGTGTTTTTGGTTGCGTTTCGAAGATAGGAAGAATATCTTTCCGTGGCAACTTGAATCGCCTCGTTCTAATGTCTAGAACTCAAGATATGGCCTCTCAAAGATGACCCTAGTGAAGGAGGGTCTCAAATCATAATCTTGATTTGTTTGAGCTCGATGTTGCTTCTTCATTATAGCTGGCCCAATCGGTATGACATGTATTTGAGCCTTGTTTTACTTCCTTTGCATCCAGAATCGATTGCGTGAGTTGGTGAAAGGTTGGTTCTTGATCCTTTATTCCTCGTGTTTAGCCAAAATGCTTTCAAATCACCCATAAAGGGCGTGAACTCTTCAAAATAGACATGAAACATACCAAAGTAGCAAACGAGAGGAATACGACTAGAAAAGAGCTCAAAGGAGCTACCTATGATGCACAAATGGGGTAAATGTGTAGGCAAATGTGCATATGGAATACGCACATCAATAACGACCACATCAGAGTTCTCAAAAGTACCGCAGATCGTTATGTATGAGCTTACCACTCGCTTCTTTGAGGCGAAACTCCCGAAGGGACAACCGGTTAGCCCACACATTCTCGATATGATCGAGAATCTCGAAAAACTGGAGGCACTTGATTGCAAAATCAAAGAGAGCGTGGTCATTGACCGCATGCTTCATTCACTCCATGATGGTTTTGCCCAATTCAGGGCAAATTACTACATGAATAATTTGAAGAGAAATCCTCATCAGCTACACTCACTTCTCATACAGACTGAGAAGGATCTGAAATTGAGTGGGAGCCTGAAGCAGGACGTTCTCATGATTGCAAACAAGGGTAAGGGTAAGGGTAAGGGCAAGGCTCAGGCCGACCTAGCTGTAGGGAAGCCGAAGTTCAAGAAGCCAGGAAAGGGCAAGAGTGGGCCTGGTGAGACTAGCAGTAGCTCACCAGGCAAGACAAAGAGCAAAGAAAACATGGAGTGCCACCATTGCCACAAGACTGGGCATTGGAGGCGGAACTGTCCCGTGTATGCTGAAGACGTAAAAGCAGGCCGCGTCACTCCTGTTGGTATGTCATCTTTTATTCATATGATTGAGATTAACCATGCAAATTTCGGAACTTGGGTACTTGATATTGGTTGTGGTTCTCATCTGTGTAATTATTTGCAGGGCCTAAGAAACATCAAAACTCTCGAAAAGGGTGATGTGGACCTGCGAGTGGGAATTGGAGCAAGAGTAGCTGCCGTTTCAGAGGGAACATATGTAATCCAACTCCCGAGTGGATTTGAGTTATTTTTAAATAACTGTTACTATGTACCCAGTTTATCTAAAAACATTATTTCTGTTTCCGTACTCGATAAAGACGGTTTTTCATTTGTAATAAAGGATAATAGCTGTATTTTCTCTGTTAACGAAATGATTTATGGTAAAGCAGTTTCCATGAATGGCATTTATGTTTTAGATCAAACCACAGATATATTGCATGTGAGTAATAAAAGGGTAAAGGTTGGTGACAAAGATCAAACCTATCTATGGCATTGCCGTATGGGACACATAAATGAAAAACGCGTGAAGAAGCTCATTGACAATGGGACCATCTCCCCATTTGACTATGAATCATTTGGCAAGTGTGAATCATGAATGGGATATGGTTCGATCCATGATGAGTCACACGGTAGTGCCTGATTCATTTTGGGGCTATGCTCTTTTGTCAGCTGCTCTTATACTTAACCGAAGTCCGTCTAAAGCTGTTGATAAGACTCCATTTGAAATGTGGAAGGGAACAGTCCCTAACTTGTCCTTTATTTGGGTTTGGGGCTGCGTGGCTTATGTCAAGTGGAGACACGAGGATAAGCTCGGCCAGCGATCGGTCAAGACATACTTTATTGGTTATCCAAAAGGAATGTTTGGTCATTACTTTTATTCGCCTACCAAACAACGTGTTTTTGTTGCGGCTAGTGCGAATTTTCTAGAGAAAGAGTTTCTCGAGAACAAGACGAGTGATAGAACCTTCGATCTGTCGGAGATTCAAGAACCAACAACCGAGCAACCGATGGAGGAAGATGTTCCTTCATCTTCTGTTGCGGTTAATATTCCTGAGGAACCTAGAAGGTCGGATAGAGTCTCCATACCTCCAGACAGATAAATTGGTATGGTCGAGGAGAACGATAGAGACGATGTTTTGCTCCTAGAGAGTAACGAACCCGCTACCTATAAAGGAGCCATGACCTGTTCCGACTCAAAGCTATGGCTTGAGACAATGCAATCCGAGATGGACTCTAAATATGAGAATGACGTATGGGATCTGGTTGATTTGCCTGATAAGGTTCGACCTCTTCAGTGCAAATGGCTTTACAAGATAAAGCATTTCGTAGGGGGACAACCAGACACCTATAAGGCACGACTAGTGGCAAAAGGTTTCACTCAAGTGCAAGGATTGCATTGTGATAAAATTTTTGCACCCGTAGTCATGATGCGTTCCATTCGGATAATCTGAGTGATTGCCGCTTTTCATGACTATGAAATTTGGCAGATGGACGTGAAAACCGCCTTCTTAAACGGTTATTTGGAGGAGGAGTTGTACATGGTACAACCCGAAGGTTTCATTGAGCCTAAAAATCCTAAGAAAGTGTGCAAGCTTAAGCGTTCCATTTATGGACTTAAGCAAGCTTCTCGGAGTTGGAATCATCGTTTCGACCAAGTCATAAAAGCAAATGGTTTCATTCGATCGGTTGAGGAACCATGCTTATATGTCAATTCGAGTGGGAGTAAAATCGTTTTCTTGATATTGTATGTCGATGACATACTCTTGATAGGGAATGATATTCCTCTGTTATCTTCGGTTCAGATATGGTTAAAGAACCATTTCCAGATGAAAGATCTAGGCGAGGCATAGCGCATATTAGGAATCCGTATCTACAGAGATAGATCACGACGGATGTTGTCACTCAATCAAGAGTCTTATATAGATAAGATTATTGAAAGGTTCAGCATGACTAATTCCAAGAAGGGGTATCTTCCAATGACGTCTTGGATGCATTTGAGTAAAGCTCAGGCACCCAAGACATCTGAAGAGGTCGAACGCATGAGTCGAATTCCTTATGCATCAGCTATAGGATCGATCATGTATGCCATGATATGCACACGTCCAGACGTGGCATATGCTTTGAGTATGACCAGTCGGTACCAAGGCAATCTAGGTGAAACACACTGGATGGCTGTAAAAATATCCTTAAGTACCTACGGAGGACTAAGGATTGGGTATTGACTTATGGAGGAGAGACTGAGCTTTTCCCAACCGGTCACGCAGATGCTAGCTTCCAAACGGATCGGGATGACTCGAAATTTCAATCTGGATTCGTATTTACTCTTAATGGCGCTGCGGTCAGCTGGAAAAGCTCCAAGCAGAGTGTTATAGCAGATTCTACGACTGAGTCCGAGTACTATGCCGCTTCAGAGGCTGCAAAGGAAGCTATATGGATGCGTCAATTCTTACAAGGACTTGCCATAGTTCCTAGTTCGAATGACCCGATCACCATCTATTGTGATAATAGAGGTGCCATCTTCCAGGCTAAGGAGCCTAAGTCTAGCAACAAATCTAGACATGTACTTCGGAAGGCTCACATGATCAGAGATTACGTGGAGCAAAAGGAGATAGTGATAGACAAGATTGCTACGGATGATAACATAGCAGATCCTCTCACTAAACCGTTAAGACATGATAAGCATGTAGGGCACGTTACTTCCATGGGAATTAAACGTGTTCCTGAGTTGTATTAGCTGTTTGTATGAATTAGATACATCTTTTTCATATACTAATAATAACTTCATCGTATTATTTTCATATTTTGTTTTTCATGTGGATTGTATGGACAACATTGAACACCACAAAGTGAACTGAATAACATTATATGTGTTTTGGTCTGTAATCGCCTACATGAGCTGATAACTCTGGCTATTATATTGTTGAGTCGATTGATGGTGGGTTCAACGAGCCATAAGTCAAACTGTTGACTGATCGATCACAAATACGAGTTATAAGGATACCTCGTAGGACATTGTAATTCGTGACGACGTTATGGAGTCCTAAATGTTTAACAACATTCGGTGCCAGGTCGTGGATTGGACGTCCATAGTGTTCCTAGAGTCGATTCTTTTGACTATCGACTGTCTCTTGAGATTAAGGCAGTTTTTGGGTGACTTTGGTTTCTTTCTCACGGTCGACCGTAACAGGAGGCCAAGCAGATTTTTACTGGGTCATTTCATACTGTGCTTACATCTGCAGGATTCGAGTTGAGGAAAATATCCAACCCTTTATCAGGTTTTGTTATTTCTCAGGGCCACTCGAGGAGTAGTAACTGAAATGCATGGCCATGCTCGAATAATGATTCGTTTATCAGTTGAGTTACTCTCTAGTCGGGAAAACCACTCTTGATACTGATCACTTGTAAAATACGACCTTTGTGAATGCGAACTTTGCAAATTATTTTACATTGAGTGGGAGAAATTTAAGGATATGAGAATCGGTTATCGCACATACACTTGTAAGGACAAATGGGAGATTGTTGGAGCTAGTGTCCTCCACAGTTAGTGTGATAACAGCTAAGGTTCACAGGGTATACTTTGTATTATAATCAGTTGATTAACGTTTATCGATAACGGTTGGCTTGCTAGATAAGTTTGACGTTATTGTCATACAGATGGCGGTGATCAACTGATCCCTAAAAGTCACACCTAAAGGATGTGTTTGAGAGATGTGATTATTTGAGAAAATAATCATATTGATGCCTTATTAAATGACTAAAAGGTTAGTCGATGTATTTGACTAAAAGGTTAGTCAATGTGATGATGATACGATTATTTAATAACGATTAAATAATGTTAGCTGGTAATTGAATATAAAATGTTATATTTAATCCATGTATATAATGTTGGTCTAAACTAAATGTAAACTGTTATATTTAAGTTGGCGGATATGTGTTACACGATATTATTATAGTGTATTGGTCCAGCATTACTCGGTTTATGTGACGGTCCATTACTAATAATAATTAGAATACATATTACATTATGTACATATTAAATGATATATGCTAACTACCTAATATAGGTTGAGAGAAATAAGGAAACGAGGGAGTGAAATAAGGAAACTAGGGTTTTTGTTTTTTTTCCTTCTTTCCTCTTAATCTCACGGTACATATAGGGAGAAAAAGAAGTTTTTCTATTAACCCTAATTGACTCTATTTGTGACGGCACAAGGGTGAAAAGAGAAGGAAAAATTCTGATTTTTGACTCTCTTATTCATCTTCATATTCATCATCAATATACACACAAAATTAGAAGTAATTTTTGGGTATTTGTAGCAACCCGTAATTTGAAAGACCGAAATTATATTTGAAAAATAATAAATTTAATTTATTTTAATTTATTACGATTTATTTGAATTTATGATAATTTAATATAATTATTTTGAATTTATTCGGTATTAAAGAATAGGTTTTACGGTTTAACCCTGAACGTCATTTAACTATTCCCGAGTCAACTTAAGTCCCGAAACAAACCCGAAACCCGACTCTTGCATGAGTCACACGCCCAAGTCAACCCTTTCCACTCATATTAGATCTTTTGATTAAACTAATAATAATATCTAAGATCTTTGTAACTTTATCAATCTGTCAGTTTAAATTACGCAAATCGCTTAAAAACGGACCCGATTTGTCCCTCTTTCACACGCCTCTTTTTCCCCTCTTAGGATTAGATATTTTCTTTCTTTTGATTAAGATAACATAATATCTAAATAATATCTAGATATTTGATTAAACAAATATAATATCTAACAATATCTAAATATTTACCATAATATATTTATAAAACCCGAGTCAATCCCGTAACAATAATTTCAAAACCCGACTCATTAATTCCCTATATTACACGGCACACCTTCCTCCTCTTTCACACTAATTATCTTCTAATTTTACATTAAATCAACTTAATACCTTTTTAATACTTTCTTTAATATAATCAAAATCGTTCTTGATTGTTCTTGATCGTTCTTGAGCAAAATCGTCACAAAACCTTCATTACTTGGTCAAATCCGTCCTAACTTATATTTCTAGAGTCTCCTTTCCGCTCTTCATCTCCATATACGTTTTATTTTCAATTCCGACAAAATAGTTTTCAACACTTTAATTGTTGAAATCAAGTTTTAATTCTAATAATGTTATTTTTCTCATTTCTTATAGGAGAAGATTATAAAGACGAGTTTGGTGACTCGTATATTTTAGAAGAAGATTAGTAGACGAGTTTTTAGTTCTTATTTTGGGTGCTACTTGATTTTGTGCTAGCTAAGGTAACGATTCCGAGTTACTCGACGAATTAATGTCACATATGTTTGTATATGTTTTTGTTGTTGTTTTTATTATATACGGTTTTAAGTAGTAAAATGAAAAGATGTTATTATTATTATGTTGTATGAGTTTTTAACATATTTAGTGTTCTTGACATGTTGGATGATTTGTTCATAATCATGATTTTTAGTATGAATGATGGTTGAATTGGTTGTTAAAATGGATGTTGTTAATTAAAACATGTTAGAAATAATTTGGAGTGGTTGTTGGTGGTGGCCGTGAGTGGTGGCTGTTTTGGTGGGTGGAAAACCGACCCAAACCAGGCCGGTCCAGGCCGGTTCAGACCCGGTCTGGGTTGGTCCGTGTCTTGCCCTTTGGGCTTGTGTCGATACTTGATTGTTTTGCTGTTGTTTTGATGGGTTTTAAATATGTTAAGCATGCGTAAAATATTAAGAAACGGTTTTAGAAATAGTTGACCAAAACCGGCCCAAACCAAGCCCGTGGGCCCAGTCCAGGCCCGGTTCATGTCTCGGCCCAGTCCAGCCCGGATGACCCGTGAGTCCCTCTTTGGACTTGTGACGGTTTTTGAGTTTAGTGTTATTATTATATCATGTTTTGTAATATTTAGCAAGTGGGAAATTTTAATAAGTAAATTATTTAATTAAACGGTTTTCATAATATTATTATTTCTGACATGTTAGAAATTATAGCAAATTATAGCATGAGATTGTAGTTTAATTTGATATCCTTTAAGTCAAGCGGGTTTCGTAAGAATTAATAATTCACATGTTAGAAATTATAATAAAATAGCATGAAATGAATATGATGTTCTTATGTTCAAGCCTAAATGGCTAAGACTCTGTTTCTAGCCGGTTTGACCAAACGGGTTTGGTCAAACTAAGATCTAGTCAGCCCCGTTTTGACTGATGACCCATCGCGGGACTCGGGTCGGGGATTTGTCTTCAGGTAAGGTTTTATTTAATGAATGAATGAATGAGCCTTAGTAGATATGAGGCGATATGATATTTGAATGTGATTTATATGCAATTAGTCACATGATAGGAAGTTTATCCCGTTACTGTTTAATTGTATGATGTATGTCGTGTTGACTAAGTACTCATAGAGAATTATGATTATATGGCGTCTTGACCATTCTAATTCTAAATGAGCACCTTGGACCATGACATTGATAGGCCTTACTATCTTTAACGAGTATATGTTCACTTGTTGATAGCTTTTGTGTCACTGGCCTGGGCCTATTGATACCAAGCCGGGGCATGGCTGCCTAATTGCTTCCACTTTGGGAATGGAGCCAGCTTAAGTACTAGCCAACTCTGCTTAGGGGGTCGCCTAGTAGAGATTCTCATGTACTTTTGGTCATGAGACAGGGAATGGGTTAGCTGTTGTCGCTAGGTCTGATCAGTCTAGGACTAGGATGTTTTCCTACCTTGTGGTATAGCCTCGAGTTATAGAAGTCGACTATTGACCGTGCTAAGAACTTATGCCTGTTTCTAGACGTATTGGTCTTTCATGTTTGATGATTCTATGAATCTTAGAAGGTGAGATGCAAGCCGGCTAAGGTTGATAGAGTTTGGATTACCGGTTGTTAACTGATTCACATGATAGTTTATATGATTAGGGTTGAGTTGTATCCAGGCCATGTTTTAAATGTAACCTCTGAGCTGAAATACTATCTTCCCTACCTCGTGGTATAGGTTGTTAACCGATTCACATGATAGCTTGCATGAGTAGCTTATCTTTCATATGCTAGGTTATATGTTAGTTATTTGTTTCATAACATGAAAAGCATATCGTATATGTTAAGGTTTTGTATTTTCCATATACATCTCTTTTATGTTCTTCATGTTTTATTAAACTCGACATTTCGTGGCTGGGAGAACTCGGAGTTACTCCCCACTGACTGTGGCTTCCGTGTTTATATTTAATGTGGTTGGCAGGTTTGTGATGCATACTTGGGTACATTGACGAGCTAGCGAGTGAAGTATTACCTTGGACCTATATTCGGTTCTTAGGATTGTATATTTTAATACACTCTTTTATTTCCGTATTTATACGAGAGTTATGTCTCCCGTTTTAGATACTCCTTATGTATAATATTATTTCCTTTTTGTTATGAACCTTTTTATTTAAGACACCTTTGTTATGATGAATATATTTTATGGTAGGTTCCGGTTTTTAAAATTTACCGATTTTCACTAAAGTGAACCTATTAGAAACGTATTCTCATCTTTTATTTATTTAAATTATTTTTTTCTTTCCGCAAATTTGAGGGTGTCACAGTTGGTATCAGAGCATTTTTGCTCCCGACGCACGTTTGTGTACCCTGGTATAAATAACTTGACCTTAATAAAATAATAAACTTGTGAGATAGAATGGTAGGATGGGTAGATTAGGATTTATGTTGTAGTCTCTTTGTGCTTGCTAAATGATAAGTACTAATCTGTGTTTTCTTTTGCAAAGATGCCTCCGAGAGTTGACAACGCGATCCTAGCAGCCCTTAATCTTATTATACAGAATCAGCAAAATCAACAAAATCAACAGCCGAATCCTATTCCTAATCCTCCTCACGACCATGAGAGACCTGGAAGTTATACATGGGTTGCTTCACAACTATCTAGGAGCAAAGCCAAAACCTATGGTGGTGAAGTAGATCCCATCGAGCTTTCAGAATGGATACGGGAAATGGAGAAGAACTTTTTTCTATATGATGTTCTTGAAACGGATAAAGTCCGTCTTGCTTCCCACTTCTTAGTGAAGGAAGCTGATCAGTGGTGGTTACTTACAGGCCCTACTTCTAAGTTGGAACCTGGTTTTAGTTGGACTCGTTTCCGTGAGCTATTAGAGACAAGGTTCTACCCTGATGAATTGAGGCAGCAGAAACTAAGGGAATTCATGGACTTCAAACAGAGAAGTCTCTCTGTTCAGGAGTTCACGACCAAATTCAACGAGTTGGCTCATTATGCCACTCGGCTTATTAAAATGGAGGAAGACAAGACATTCTTTTACCTGGGAAAACTTTCTCCTCAGGTGAAGGGCAAGATCAGTAGGGGTTCCACTTCCTTTGTCTCTATCTACAACGATGCTATATGGGCAGAGAGTTCAATTCGCGAGATTGCCGACGAGGCTCGTACCTCGTATGTTGCTCCTAATGCTAATGGTAAGAGACCGTTGTATCCTACTTCTCGACCTTCCTTTTCCTCCTCTTACTCAAACAAGAGGAAGAATTTCCAGAGTGGACAAGCAACTCAGAGTAACCGTCCATTCGTCTTGAGCAACAACAACGATCTTAAGGGTCGTATCTGTTTTGCGTGCAAGATGCCTATGCATCCCGGTATTGGCTGTTTCAACAAGCCAATTGTGTGCTTTACTTGTCAGAAACCGGGACACAAGTCATTTGTATGTCCTGATAAGAAGAAGATAGCTTCTACACCAGCTACTTCTGGGAGACCGAAGGGTCGAATTTTCATCATGAGCCGCGCTGAGGCCGATGCTCAACCAGACATGGTGACTGGTATGTTTTCAATTTATGAAATACCGTGTTTATTTTTATTTGATACGGGAGCTTCTTTGTCCTTTATTTCGATGAGACTATCCGATAAATTACCTCTTAAAGCTTCAATTGGAGAAAGTACTCCTATATCTTTACCGTCCAGAGAGGTGTTTTCATGCTCGTATCTTCTTTCTTACTCGGATAGCTTCATAACTCTTCTAGCTGCTTTGTATCTTCCTCAACCTCGTTTTCCTTTTTCGCCTTCGCCTTTTTCATCTTATCGTAGTCTTTAGTGAAGCTTCCTAATGTTCCTTGTATCATGTTCTTTTATCCCTATTCTCTTGAGAGGTAGTTTTTTTTCTTATTAGCTAACGTAAGGGTTAGTTGTGTTTTGAAGAAGTTTCGAATATGGTACCTAACCATCCTATTAAACTAGTTTCATGTTTAGACGATTATAAGGATTTGAGGATAAACTTAGGATGAAATTATCCTAGGGGTTTTAGACTATGAAAGCTTAATGTTGCAATATCGTTTTAAGGATCGAAATAATCATAATGATAGTTAGTAGTTATGGTTAAGAATTTTAGTGATTCTTTAAAGTGTTACTTGGGAAATTATGGTCTTTAAATGTTGGACCCTAACGGGAATAAATACTTTGTGGAATTAGGATTGGATGATACAACTTGAGGGATATCGTTATAAGCGAAAAACCGATGTATTGAGAGTTTGGAAGAGATAAATAAATTGACTTACGGTCGTCAGGATTGCTCTATGTTTGGCAAAAGTTAAGTGAAATGAGATTTGTGTGACTAATCTCTTTGTGCTTTTGTGAATTAACTTTTGCGGATGAGAAGGTTCATTATTAATAATTTAGGGTAATGAATTTTGGAATAAATTGGATCAAATGATTTCATAGTAAGCCTCTTTTACCTTGTGGTTGTTAGCGGAATTGTTTCCCTAATTATAAATATTTTGATGGTGGTTTCCAATAAGAGTTTTGATGGAGCTAAGAAGATTAGAGTTCAAAATGAATCTTTCATGGGTTGTTAGTTATGGAGTTTAACGTACCGATGGAACTTAGAGGATTCTAATTGAATTTGAATAATTGGGAGTTGTTACTCGATGTGTCATGCTTATGAAAATTTTGGTAGGAATCTGATGATTGAAAATGTTGAGGATATATTGCACTCCTTTGAGGACTAGTTTTACCTGTACAGTTACTGTTGTCGAGTTGCGATCGACATTTGAATTGTCATAGATGGAAGATAGTTTTGTTATTCATTCCTCTCATTTCCCTCAAATTGATCCTTAGGCAATCTGCTACCTTTCAATCCTTTTTCCTTTTTAGTCCTTTTTAATTGTTTGGGCGTACCTCCTATTATCACGATTTGTGATTTCGATGTTCGAGTCGCTCTACGTTCGTGTAATGTCTTCTTGTTGTGTTTCTATCCTTGAGAAAACTTTCAAAATCTCCTTCTTTCTTTCCTCTTTCTATTTGATTTATTCTTTAGAATATTCCGTTCCTTCTATCGAATATCATCTCTTATAGATAGATTATTAGAAGCTTTAGTTAGAAATTTTAGGCATAGATAGTAGAGTTATGACCTTTACTATAGAATTTTTGAAACTAAAAGCTTTTGGAAATGTTTGATGATTTCAAGTAGTTTTACCGTCAAGGAGTGTTGAGACTCGTTATTGGAGACGTTCGATAACTAGTTTTCTCATTTGTTGATTCGAAAATGTATCTTTTAAGTCTTTGAATTGGGAAGTCGATGTTCTTAACTGCAGACGAGAACCTTCCGCCCCATTGATAAGACCCTGTATTTTTATTACAAATATATTTTTAAAAAAAAGGTTTGAAATAGACCTACATATATGTCACATTCTTCCTTCTAAGTTTCGAGGACGAAACTTTTTAAAAGGAGGGGTGATTGTAACAACCCGTAATTTGAAAGACCGAAATTATATTTGAAAAATAATAAATTTAATTTATTTTAATTTATTACGATTTATTTGAATTTATGATAATTTATTATAATTATTTTTAATTTATTCGGAATTAAAGAATAGGTTTTACGGTTTAACCCCGAACGTCATTTAACTATTCCCGAGTCAACTTAAGTCCCGAAACAAACCCGAAACCCGACTCTTGCATGAGTCACACGCCGAAGTCAACCCTTTCCACTCATATCAGATCTTTTGATTAAACTAATAATAATATCTAAGATATTTGTAACTTTATCAATCTGTCAGTTTAAATTACGCAAATCGCTTAAAAACGGACCCGATTTGTCCCTCTTTCACACGCCTCTTTTTCCCCTCTTAGGATTAGATATTTTCTTTCTTTTGATTAAGATAACATAATATCTAAATAATATCTAGATATTTGATTAAACAAATATAATATCTAACAATATCTAAATATTTTCCATAATATATTTATAAAACCCGAGTCAATCCCGTAACAACAATTTCAAAACCCGACTCATTAATTCCCTATATTACACGGCACACCCTCCTCCTCTTTCACACTAATTATCTTCTTATTTTACATTAAACCAACTTAATACCTTTTTAATACTTTCGTTAATTTAATCAAAATCGTTCTTGATCGTTCTTGATCGTTCTTGAGCAAAATCGTCACAAAACCTTCGTTACTTGGTCAAATCCGTCCTAACTTATATTTCTAGAGTCTCCTTTCCGCTCTTCATCTCCATGTACGTTTTATTTTCAATTCCGACAAAATCGTTTTCAACACTTTAATTGTTGAAATCAAGTTTTAATTATAATAATGTTATTTTGGTCATTTCTTATAGGAGAAGATTATGAAGACGAGTTTGGTGACTCGTATATTTTAGAAGAAGATTAGTAGATGGGTTTTTAGTTCTTATTTTGGGTGCTACTTGATTTTGTGCTAGCTAAGGTAACGATTCCGAGTTACTCGACGAATTAATGTTACATACTTTAGTTGTTGTTTTTGTTATTTACGGTTTTAAGTAGGAACATGAAAAGTTGTTATTATTATTATGTTGTATGAGTTTTTAACATATTTAGTGTTCTTGACATGTTGGATGATTTGTTCGTAATCATGATTTTTAGTATGAATGATGGTTGAATTGGTTGTTAAAATGGATGTTGTTAATTAAAACATGTTAGAAATAATTTGGAGTGGTTGTTGGTGGTGGCCGTGAGTGGTGGCTGTTTTGGTGGCTGGAAAACCGACCCAAACCATGCCGGTCCAGGCCGGTTCAGACCCGGTCTGGGTTGGTCCGTGTCTTGCCCTTTGGGCTTGTGTCGATACTTGATTGTTTTGCTGTTGTTTTGACGGGTTTTAAATATGTTAAGCATGCGGGAAATATTAAGAAACGGTTTTAGAAATAGTTGACCAAAACCGGCCCAAACCAAGCCCGTGGGCCCAGTCCAGGCCCGGTTCATGTCTCGGCCCAGTCCAGCCCGGATGACCCGTGAGTCCCTCTTTGGACTTGTGACGGTTTTTGAGTTTAGTGTTATTATTATATCATGTTTTGTAATATTTAGCAAGTGGGAAATTTTAATAAGTAAATTATTTAATTAAACGGTTTTCATAATATTATTATTTCTCACATGTTAGAAATTATAGAATGAGATTGTAGTTTAATTTGATATCCTTTAAGTCAAGCGGGTTTCGTAAGAATTAATAATTCACATGTTAGAAATTATAATAAAATAGCATGAAATGAATATGATGTTCTTTTGTTCAAGCCTAAATGGCTAAGACTCTGTTTCTAGCCGGTTTGACCAAACGGGTTTGGTCAAACTACGATCTAGTCAGCCCCGTTTTGACTGATGACCCGTCGCGGGACTCGGGTCGGGGATTTGTCTTCAGGTAAGGTTTTATTTAATGAATGAATGAATGAGCCTTAGTAGATCTGAGGCGATATGATATTTGAATATGATTTATATGCAATTAGTCACATGATAGGAAGTTTTTCCCGTGACTGTTTAATTGTATGATGTATGTCGTGTTGACTAAGTACCCATAGAGAATTATGATTATATGGCGTCTTGACCATTCTAATTCTAAATGAGTATCTTGGACCATGACATCGATAGGCCTTACTATCTTTATCGAGTTATGTTTCCACTGTTGATAGCTTTGTGTCACTGGCCTGCGCGCTTTCTGATACCAAGCCGGGTTGCTGCCTAATTGCTTCTTCCACTTTGGGAATGGAAGCAAGATTAAAGTACTAGCCAACTCTGCATTAGGGGGTCGCGTAGAGTAGAGATTCTCATGTACTTTTGGTCATGAGACAGGGAATGGGTTAGTGTGGTCGCTCAGGTCTGATCCGTAGGGACTAGGATGTTTTCCTACCTTGTGTATAGCCCGAGTTACATAAGTCGGACTATTGAACGTGTTTCTAGACGTATTGGTCTTTCATGTTTGATGATTCTATGAATCTTAGAAGGTGAGATGCAAGCCGGCTAAGGTTGATAGAGTTTGGATTACCGGTTGTTAACTGATTCACATGATAGTTTATATGATTAGGGTTGAGTTGTATCCAGGCCATGTTTTAAATGTAACCTCTGAGCTGAAATACTCTCTTCCCTACCTCGTGGTATAGGTTGTTAACCGATTCACATGATAGCTTGCATGAGTAGCTTATCTTTCATATGCTAGGTTATATGTTAGTTATTTGTTTCATAACATGAAAAGCATATCATATATGTTAAAGCTTTGTATTTTCCATATACATCTCTTTTATGTTATTCATGTTTTATTAAACTCGACATTTCGTGGCTGGGAGAACTCGGAGTTACTCCCCACGACTGTGGCTTCCGTGTTTATATTTAATGCGGTTGGCAGGTTTGTGATGCATACTTGGGTACATTGACGAGCTAGCGAGTGAAGTATTACCTTGGACCTATATTCGGTTCTTAGGATTGTATATTTTAATACACTCTTTTATTTCCGTATTTATACGGGAGTTATGTCTCCCGTTTTAGATACTCCTTATGTATAATATTATTTCCTTTTTGTTATGAACCTTTTTATTTAAGACACCTTTGTTATGTTGAATATATTTTACTTAGGTTCCGGTTTTAAAATTTACCGATTTTCACTAAATTGAACCTATTAAAACGTATTCTCATCTTTTATTTATTTAAATTACTAGTTTATCTTTCCGCAAATTCGAGGGTGTCACAGTATTCGTTCTTGCACGACGAAGCCATTTCTTGAACCATCTTGGGTGCAACGATTAGGAGAATACCTACTTTGGTATTTGTTCTTAGGCCTTTTACTAGGTCCGAAGGTTATTTCTTAATCTCTTGTTTTATATTATGCAATTTCATTTATGACTAGAAATTCATATAGTTATAATTTCATTATAATCCGAAATTTTAAAGGGAAGTATACCGATAATTCCCACAGTGGGGCCTACCCCTAGTCCTTCCATGAATTGCCGAATCCACACAGCTTCCTTAGCAGTCTCAGATGCTGCAACGTACTCAACTTCTGTTGTAGAATCCGCAGTAACGCTTTGCTTGAAGCGTTTCCAGCAAACAGCTCCTCCATTCAACATAAAGACATAGCCGGATTGGGATTTCAAATCATCTCTATCAGTTTGGAAACAAGCGTCCGTGAAACCCTTTACACGCAAATAAGTTTCTCCTCCAAACACCAAGAACGAATCTTTAGTTCTTCGTAAGTACTTAAGTACGTTTTGACGGTTATCCAGTGACTGTCACCTGGATTGGCTTGATAACGACTCGTCATGCTCAAAGCATATGCAACGTTCGGACAAGTGCACATCATAGCATACATGATTGATCCAACTGCAGAAGCATAAGGAATCAATTTCATGCGTTCAATCTCTTCGGTGACGGTAGGACTATGCGATTTACTCAGAGTGTTACCATGACCTATGGGAAGAAATCCTCTCTTAGAGTCTTTCATTTTGAACCGATCAAGAATCTTATCTATATAAGCTTCTTGACTTAATGCTAGTATCCTTTTGGATCTATCTCTATAGATCCGGATACCCAAAATGCGTTGTGCCTCTCCCAAATCCTTCATCTGGAAATGTTTCCCAAGCCACTCCTTGGTAGAATAAGCATTGGTATGTCATTCCCAATGAGAAGTATGTCATCCACATACAAGATAAGGAAAGTAACTTTGCTCCCACTAAACTTCATGTATAAACATGGTTCCTCGACACTTCGAGTGAATCCATTTTGTTTAATTACATGATCGAAGCGATGATTCCAACTCCTTGATGCTTGCTTAAGACCATAAATGGATCTCTTAAGTTTGCACACCTTCTTAGGGTTGGATTTATCCACAAAACCTTCAGGTTGTGTCATGTACACTTCCTCTTCTAGAATCCCATTCAAGAAGGCGGATTTGACATCCATTTGCCAAACTTCATAGTTATGAAAAGCAGCAACCGCTAAGAGAATCCTAATGGATCGAAGCATAGCGACTGGGGCGAAGGTTTCATCATAGTGTAAACCATGAACTTGAGTGAAGCCGTTCGCCACCAATCTGGCTTTGTAGACATTATTATGTCCATCTATGCCGATTTTGATCTTGTAGATCCACTTGCAGTGCAGAGATCGTACCTTCTCAGGTAAGTCTACCAAGTCCCATACTTAATTTTCGCACATAGAATCCATTTCGGATCGCATGGCCTCGAGCCAATGCGTGGAGTCGGGACTAGAAACGGCCGACTTGTAGGTGGTGGGTTCATCACTTTCAAAAAGTAACAAATCTCCATCTTCCTCAATACATCCGAGGTAACGGTCAGGTTGATGAAAAATTCTACTTGACCTTCTAGGGACAACAACCGTTTCAGACGAGGAGGGAACGTTTTCCTCTACTTCATTCTCGGTTTGTGGCTCTTGAACTTCATCAAGTTCAAACTTTCTCCCACTCTGTCTATTAGAAATAATATCGTTTTCTAGAAAGACAACATCACGAGACACAAACACTTTGTCCTCGTGACGGTTGTAGAAGTAATAACCACGTGTTTCCTTAGGATACCCTACAAAAAGACATTTGTTGGATCTGGGTGCGAGTTTGTCGTTAGACTTGTCATGAATATACGCCTCGCAACCCCAAATTCTCATAAATGACAAATAAGGAGCCTTTCCTTTCCATATCTCATATGGAGTCTTATCTGCCGCTTTAGTTGGGCTACGATTTAGTGAAAAAGTTGCGGTTAAGATAGAAAATCCCCAAAATGAATTAGGAAGCTCTGTAAGACTCATCATTGACCGAACCATATCTAATAAAGTTCTGTTTCTCCTTTAGGACACACCATTTAGTTGGGGTGTTCCAGGGGGAGTCCATTGTTATACTATGCCACAATCTTTTAGATGTGAATCAAATTCATTATTTAGATATTCACCACCCTAATCGGATTGTAAGGTTTTAATCTTCTTATTCAATTGGTTTTCTACTTCATGTTGAAACTCTTTGAACTTTTCAAAACCTTCACTCTTATGCCTCATTAAGTAGACATATTCATATCTACTCAAATCGTTGGTAAAGGTAATGAAATAGTTTTAACCACCTCTAGCTTGGAGAGTCATTGGGCCACATACATCCGTATGTAAAAGACCCAATATCTCACTTGCTCGTGTTCCTTTTCCCGTAAAAGGAGCACGAGTCATCTTGCCTAAAAGGCAAGATTCGCATACACCATAAATTCCTAATCAAATGGTTTGAGAAGTTTCGTTGAAACAAGTCTCTTTATGCGTCGTTCGTTTATATGACCTAAACGACAATGCCAAAGGTATGATTGATTAGTTGCATTTAATTTGAGCTTCTTACTCTCTATATGATAAACTTCATTAACATTATCTAGAACATAAATACCTCCAATAGAGACGGCTTTACCATAAAACACATCATTAAAAGAAAACGAACAACTATTGTTCTTGATTACAAAAGAAAACCCTCCGCGTCAAGAACGGATATGGAGATAATGTTCTTGGTCAAGGAGGGTACAAAATAACAATTATTTAGATACAATTCAAGACCACTAGCTAAGGTGAGTACATAAGTTCCTACGGAAACGGCGGCTACTCTTGCTCCATTGCCCATGCGTAGGTCTACATCACCCTTGGCTAGTGCTCGCACGTTCTTCAGCCCCTGTAAATGATTACAAAGGTGAGAACCACATCCGGTATCAAATACCTAAGTAGAAGTGCAAGCATAGTTAATATCTATCATATAGAGAGAAGAGAGGATTATACCTAATGGTGTCACACATCCATCCTTCTTATCCTTCAAGTACTTGGGACAATTGCGTTTCCAATGTCCCTTGCCTTTACAATAAAAGCATTCGGCATCGGCATGCTTCTTGCCTTTAGCCTTGGCATTGCTATACATTATAGCTTTGCCCTCTCCTTTTCCATGCTTCTTAAATTGGGCCTTAGCTTTGCCCTTTCCCTTTTGAACCCCAAGACTTAAGTTCTTCAACTTCATTGAAAGAACATCCCTTTTCTCACTCCCACTTGCCTCCATATCCCGTTCGACTTGGGTAAGGGGAGCATGGAGCTCATGAAAGCTCTTGTCCATGCCATGCATGTTATAGTTCGCCCTAGGTTGGGCGAACTTGGGAGGAAGTGAGTGAAGGATGCGGCCAATCGCAAGCTTCTTCAAAATCTTAACCCCTAGACGCTCTAGGGTGTCCACATGCTCAACCATCTTGAGCACGTGTGGGCCAACCTTTTGGCCCTTGTCTAGCTTGGCTTCAAAAAGCCATGTCATAGCATTGTATTGGCATATGTCAGGTGACTGAGAAAACGCAAAACTCACCCTTGAAAATATCTCATATGCTCCTAGGGTGATGTATTGTTGCTTAAGACTAGAGGACATTGACCAAATCAAGACCATCTTTACTTCATTGGATACTTTCAAGTACTCCTCATAAGCGGCATTGGCCGCATTAGTGGCCCTTGGGCCGGGTTCATCTGGAGGGGTTTCGGTCAAGTAGCGCTAGACGTTATCCGATAACGCCGCACTCTTTATCGTTTGCTCCCACTCGACGAAATTAGATCCGTTGTAACACCCGCAAAGGTACCCTATTTTTATAGTCAAAATATTTTACGGATACTTTTCAGGGAAATTTAGTTTTAGTTTAGAATTAAATTTCCCGTGTCGAATTTAGAATTTCCGAGTTCGTATTTGGATTTTTCGCGAGATTTCAAGTGAATCACGTCTTAAGACGTCATTGACTTTTCCCTTGACTTTTTCCACTTACTCCTTTCTTACTCCCTTATAACCCTAACTACCTCACAACTCAACTTCTCCTTCTTCCTCACCAAGAAACCCCCAAAACCTAGTTTCCAATTTAGATCCCTCTTAGAATCGTCATAACTCTTTCAATTCTCGCTCAAATTAACGTAAGTTCGTCTCATTCTTTCCCTCTCATCTTCCTCTATCCGTATTGGTAATAAAATTACCGTCTTTCTCGCTTTTCAATTTATCCGTCTTTCTCAAAGGTGAATTATATTCATCTTTTATTATCTATTTGTAGGTGGTGACCTCCAAGATCTCGACAAAGACTACTTCTTGATAGAAGAGGACATTGACGCGGAGTAAAGACGCAAAAAGGTAACGGTGAAGGGTTACTCGATATCATTTATGTGTTTTACGTGTTTTCTATGTTAATAATCGTAATTAGGATAGGATTAGTAATCATAGGAATCGTATTGTTGGTAATGGATGTTGTTAGTTGAGAACTTATATGAGAATTGATGATTTATGATGGTAGATAAAAATTGTTGAATATTGATCCTTGATGAAATATGTTGTTTTCGTGCGTTGTTGACCCCAGCCGGCCGACCAGCAGCCGGTCAGCTGACCGGCTGGGGCAGTGGCTGTATATTATTGTTGATACGTAAGAGTTTATGCATGAGTTAGGTCTCAGTCGGCCGACCGGCAGCCGATCAGCCGATCGGCTGAGACACTGCAGCATTTTCCTTTGTTTTTCTCATATGCCTTTGGTCCCAGCCGGGTAGCCAGCAGCCGGTCCACATGACCGGCTGGGACACACTGCTCTTTTCCTTGAGTTTTTCATATGACATAAGGTACCAGCCAAGTGGCCGGCAGCCGGTCCACCTGACCGGCTGGCACCTGCTGGAAGTTATTTGTAATTCTTGTTTACGTTTTCATTTATAATATTTCCGATGGTTCATTTATCGTATAAATTTACGGAATAACTTTAAATACTAATGTTTTGAATATATTATATTTCATTCGCTTGTATCGCATGTTTTGTGACGGTTTTTGAGATGTCCCACTTTGAGTCGGTTTTTACACATGTTACGGTTTGAGAACGAATTTCCTATGTGCTTTGTACTCTCATTCCCTTGGCTACCTACACGTTCGTAAGGCTGGAATGTCGGAACAGGGATGTATCCTTACTGCTTAATTGTATGTGTTATAGGGCATACGACGACGTTGTTGGGAGGTGAACGCTTTGCGTTGATCGACCCGGCCGTCAAATGTTGTATACTTGCGAGGTGGTGTCATTTGCATGTAGCGTACCGCTTGTTATGAGGCTTGTGCTCTTTTCCGCCTCTTTCATGAATGTCGACCGAATTTGGGGTACTCGGCGTCTATGATTGACCGAGTCTTGGATGCGAAATGTTTATCGCATGTCGAATCGGAACAAGTTTATTCCGAGAGTCTGGCTAGGTTTAGACTAGGACCGTATTATTATCGTCGTGCTACAAGGCGGAAATTAGTCTACATATACGAAATGTTTATCGTGTATACGTTCAGGGAAATGTTTATCCCGTGGATGCCTTTTAATCATACTTGCCATGTACACGGTGCTAGTGCGTTTCATTTACCGTGAGAGATGTCATCAATGTATTGGTACGTTTGAATGGATGATTATATGATTAATTACTTATGATCTTCGCATGACTTGGCATGGTCTGTTTGTCGAGTCTCAATCTTATCAAACTTATACTGCTAACGGTGAGATGCAAGCCCTAGTGAGCGTATTTGGTTGCCTAAGAGTGTCTTCCCCGAGTCTATCAATAGCATGATGGTTACAGATTGTACTTCTTATGCTTCTATCATTATAAATTGTATTGTCTATCTATCCTTATCGTATTTCACATGTATATCTATATATGCATGCTTATACTTTTGTATTTTCTTTTATGTACGTTTAATGTGATATGGCTGGGAGAACCCGGAGTTACTCCCCATTGATTGTGGCGTTCATGTTTTTCATGGATGAACAGGTTGCTTGATTGGATGGCATTTTGCTTGGTATTTTGGGTTCGGGTGTGAGCTAGCGGGCATTGTCCCTGGATGAAACACCTCTAGACGTTCATTAGCTAGATGCTAAATAACTTTGTCTTTTGTTAACATTTTGAGAGACTACGTCTCTTGTAGTATTTTATATTTGGTTTGTAATTACTGACATTCCTCGTACTTTTATCTTGCATGTATAAAGGTTTTTAAAATACCGTATTTTCCGCTTTATAAATCACATGCTTGTTATGTTTTATTTCCGCATTCGCGAGGGTTGTCACAGTTGGTATCAGAGCTTTATCGCTCCCGACGCACACACGTGAACCCTAAACTTAAACTACTTGACCTTGAAATAATAAATGAGAGATGGGTAGAAGTTAAGGACTTTACTTGGTAGTCTATTTGTTTATGCTAATTGATAGGAGTAACTTAATTTGTTTTTGTTTCTTATGAAGATGGTTAGACCACGAGTAGTAGAGAATGTTATGCTGGAAGCTCTTACGCAAGTGTTGAAAAATCAACAAGATGCGGCTTTAGCTCAAGCCAACCAAGTTCCCCCTCGTAGAGAAGATAACCACCAAGGAGGCTACGCTTGGGTGGCAGGTCAAATAGCTAGGAGTAAGATAATACCTTACGGTGGAGAGCCGGACCCTACCGAGCTATCGGAATGGTTCCGAGAGATGGAGAATCAGTTTGATATATACCAAGTCCGTGAAGAGGACAAGGTGAGGATCGCAAAGCACTTCCTTGTAAGGGAAGCAGATAATTGGTAGGCTATTACTAGTGCCACCGCTATTCTCGAAGATGATTTCAATTGGGCTTGTTTCAAAGCTCTAGTGGAAGGTCGATTCAATCCTAAGGAGCTTAAGCAACAAAGGCTCAAGGAGTTTATTGACTTCAAGCAAGGTAACTTGTCAGCACAAGACTTCACTACGGAGTTCAACAAGCTTGTTCATTTTGCTCTGAGGCTTATCCGAGATGACGAGGACCGAGCTTTCTACTACCGCAACAAGCTGAGTGCTGTACTCCAAAGTAAAGTGAGGAGGAATACTATTTCCTTTGGGGATTTATATGATGATGCCTTGTGGGCCGAGAATTCCATGAAGGCCATTAGGGATGAAGCTATGATGAATAATCCCTCTCCTTCTTTCACTCCTAGGCCAAATATCTTTGGGAAGAGACCGTTTATTCCGTCTTCTTCTAACTCTTATGCCAACAAGAGGAGATTTAATCCTCCTTCAAATGCAAACACAAGAGTTCCCGCTCCTTTCATTCCCCGAGCTACTTCTAATGTGGCTCATAGGCCTTATACTCCTCAAGCTCAAGGTCGTCAATGTAACCGTTGTAGACAACCATACCATCCCGATGTGTCTTGTTCCAACCGACCTTATATTTGCTACTTTTGTCAAAAGGGTGGTCACCGTTATGAGGATTGCCCCGATCGAAAATTGCCCCCTCCTACTACTAAACCTAAGGGTTCTATCTTTGTTATGAGCCGTGCTGAAGCCGATGCTCATCCGGAGATAATTACGGGTATGTTCTCAATGTTAGAGCAACCGTGTCTTATTCTATTTGATACCGGTGCTTCTATGTCATTTGTGTCTTCGACTTATGCTAATAAATTATCTATCGAGCCTACATTTAGTGAGGATACTCCCATATCCTTACCATCCGGAGATATTATCTCTTGTTCTACTCTTTATCCTAATGTTCCAATATCGGTTGCGGGTTCTATCTTTCCAGCTAATCTCCTTAAGTTTCCTCTAGGAGAGTTCGATATAATTCTAGGTATTGATTGGTTAGCATTGTACCATGCTAGGTTCGAGTGTCGTGATCAAAATATTTATTTAAAGAGTCATTTAGGAGTTAGAATAACCTATAAGGGATCTCATCCCGGAAAAGGTGTGTCTTTGATTTCCGCAATGAAATTGGTGAGTATGGTAAGAAAGGGACACCAAGCATACTTGTGTATTGTGACTTCTTCAACTACCTCTTTGCCAAATATTTAAGATGTGCCTATAGTTCGTGAATTCGTTGATGTATTCCCTGAAGATTTGCCCGGGATTCCTCCCGAGCGTGATGTTGAGTTCTCTATTGATCTTGTACCTGATTCTGGACCCATAGCCAAAGCTCCTTACCGTATGGCTCCAACCGAGTTGAGAGTGTGGGAAATAACTGTTTACATCCCCTTAAAATTTAGGATTATAACAAAATTATAGAATATGAATTGCGAGTCATAAATATGAAAACGATATAAAATATAGAGAAAACGAATTGAACCTTTGGTCCTAGCAAAATTCGGCCTAAGAACAAATATCAAAGCAGATATCCTCCTAATCGTCTCACCCAAGATTGATCGAGAAATGCCCTTCTCCTTTGCTAGAAAGAGAATTAAAAATTACTGTTTACTTTTAGTTTTTGTGTTTTTTTTGTGTGATGGAGGCACAAGTGAGTGTTGAAATTAGGTTTAGAATTTTCTACTGCTTCTATACCTATCTCACGGCACTCTTGGGCTTCTATGAGGAGATTTGTCTCCTCAAAACAACTACCCATGGACCGAAAAATCTTCAATGTATTTGGACACTTTTTCGGTTATATTAGCTTCCATTTAATATAATGTTATACATATTATATTTGTCTAATATGTTGTCATACATTAATAAGGTCCATTACAACATTTTGTAGTGGATATATTAACATAACAATTATTATGACAATCGTATAATATATACTTCAATTATAAATATCGGTATATTTATAATCCTGCTAATTAAATATAACGGTTTATGTTTAATTACGAATTAACATTTAATTCGTTTAAGCTCACATTACATACTACAACTAAATATAACATTTTATATTTAATTACGAATTACAGTTAATTCGTCTTAGCTAACATCATTTAACCGTTATTAAATGATTATATTATTATCACATTGACTAACCTTTTAGTCAAAAACATCGACTAACCTTTTAGTCATTTAATAAGGCATCAATATGATTATTTTCTCAAATAATCACATCTCTCAATCACATCCTTTAGGTGTGGATTTTAAGGACCAGTTGATCACCGCCATCTGCATAACAATAACGTCAAACTTATCTAGCAAGCCAACCGTTATCGATAAACGTTAATCAACTGATTACAATACAAAGTATACCCTGTGAACCTATAGAGATTTATTTATGTTATTGCACTAACTGTGGAGGACACTGGCTCCAACAATCTCCCACTTGTCCGTACAAGTGTATGTGCGATAATCGATTCTCATATCCATATTAAATTTCTCCCACTCAATGTAAAACAATTTGCAAAGTCCGTATTCACAAAGGTCGTATTTACAAGTGATCGGTATATCAAGAGTGGTTTCCCCGACTAGAGAGTAACTTAACTGATAAACGAATCTTCATTCGAGAATGGCCATGCATTTCAGTTACAGCTCCTCGAGTGGCCCTGAGAAATATCATATCCTGATAAAGGTTGGATATTTTCTTCAACTCGAATCTTGCAGATACAAGCGCAGTATGAAATGACCCAGTGAAAATCTACTTAGCCTCCTGTTACGGTCGACCATGAGAAAGAAACCAAAGTCACCCAAAAACTGCCTTTATCTCAAGAGACAGTCGATAGTCAAAAGAATCGACTCTAGGAACACTATGGATGTCATATCCACGACCTGGCACCTAATGTTC
>JAIUZE010013223.1:0-46984 GCA_022085475.1 Heliosperma pusillum
TTCTTAAAAGTCCTTTGGGTGCTCGTATTTCTTATCAAGGAGGAAGAAAGCAAACTATTGTGAAGTTAATCTCGGCTATGAAAATGTTGAATGTTCTGAAGAAGGGTCATCAAGCATTTCTATGTGTAGTGACTACTTCTGATTCTTCTCTTCCTTCTTTGAAGGATGTTCCTATTGTTTGTGAATATCCCGATGTATTTCCTGATGAATTACCGGGAATTCCTCCTGAAAGAGATGTTGAATTCTCTATTGATCTAGTTCCTGGAACTGGACCAATTGCCAAAGCTCCTTATCGTATGGCGCCTTCTGAGTTGAAAGAGTTGAGAATCCAACTTGATGACTTGATTGATAAAGGCTTCATAAGGCCTAGTGCTTCTCCTTGGGGTGCGCCCGTGCTATTTGTCAAGAAGAAAGACGGTTCTATGCGGATGTGCATTGATTATCGTGAATTAAACCGTGTCACAATCAAAAACAAATATCCTCTTCCTCGTATCAATGATCTTTTTGACCAGTTACGGGGTGCTTCTACTTTCTCTAAAATTGATCTTAGATCGGGTTATCATCAGATTCCCGTTCGGGAAGCAGATATTCCGAAGACTGCTTTCAGCTCGAGGTATGGTCAGTTCGAATTCAATGTGATGCCATTCGGTTTGACTAACGCTCCAGCTATATTCATGGATCAGATGAATCGTACCTTCCGGGAGTATCTTGATAAATGTGGGGTGGTATTCATTGATGACATTCTGATCTTTTCAAAATCTAAGGAAGAACATGCTATTCATCTTCGAACCATTTTGGGTGTTCTTCGACGCCAAAAGTGGTATGCTAAGTTCTCCAAATGTGAATTCTGGTTGGCCGAGGTATCTTTCCTTGGTCATGTCATTTCCAAAGACGGTGTTATTGTCGATCCAGCTAAAATTGAGGCAGTTGTGGATTGGAAAAGTCCGAAAAATGTGTCCGAGATTCGGAGTTTCCTTGGTTTAGCGGGTTATTATCGTCGGTTTGTGAAAGATTTCTCTAAATTAGCAAGACCGATGACTCAATTGCTAAAGAAGGAAGCAAAGTATGTTTTGACCGATGAATGTGAAATTGCCTTCTTCGAATTAAAGAAGAGATTAACTACCGCACCGGTTTTAACTTTACATGATGATGAAGTCGGATTATGATGTAATTTGATGGCTCAAAGTCATGGTTTGGGATGTGTCTTGATGCAGAATGAAAAATGTCATTGCTTATGCTTCTACTCGACACCCTCAGGGTTCCCATGAAGTGAATTACCCGACTCATGATCTTGAGTTAGCAGCTGTGGTACATGCCTTGAAAACTTGGAGACACTATCTTATCGGAGTTCAGTGTCGAATATATACCGATCATAAGAGCTTGAGGTGCATTTTTACTCAGAAAGAGTTGAATATGAGGCAGAGAAGATGGTTAGAGTTGGTGAATGATTATGATGCTGAGTTGATTTATCACGAGGGAAAAGCAAATGTTGTGGCAGATGCTTTGAGTAGAAAGACCAGTCATTCATTAAATGCTCTTGGTACTTTACCCGATGAGCTAGTAACCGAATTTCAGAAGCTTCAGATACAGTTTGTTGGGAAAGGATTTGATTATCTTGGTGCTTTAACTGCGGAACCTGATTTTTATCGTGAGATTCGTACTTGTTTACCGGAGGATGCTACTTTTATCGCCATTCGATCAAAAATTCTACTTGGGCAAGCTAAGGATTGTGTGTTGGATAATGATGGCTACCTTCGTTACCATGGTCGAATGTTTGTTCCGAGAAGTGCCGAGTTGAGGAAGAGAATACTTGATGAAGCTCAGGCACCCTTTCTCCTTATTCTATTCATCCTGTTGTTGACAAAGTATAAAGATTTGAGACCACAGTTTTGGTGGCCTAGGATGAAGATTGGAGTAAAGGAGTATGTTAGTAAATGTCTTACTTGTCAGAAGGTGAGGATTGAACATCAAAGACCCGGAGGTTTGTTACAACCTTTGGAAATTCCTCTGTGGAAATGGGAGTCTATTTCTATGGACTTCGTGATGGCTTTACCTAGAACTTCTCGTGGAAAGAATGCCATCTGGGTTATTGTAGACCGTCTAACCAAGTGTGCCAGATTTGTACCTATCAGAGAAAATTGGAGTATAGATGTCTTAGCCCGAGCTTATGTGGAAGAGATAGTGCGTTATCATGGAGTGCCTAAAGATATTGTTTCAGATCGTGATCCGAGATTCAGTTCCCGATTCTGGACAGCCTTGCAAGAAGCCATGGGTAGTAAATTGTTGATGAGCACAGCATTTCATGCCGCTACTGATGGTCAAACTGAGAGAACGATCCAAACTTTGGAAGATCTGCTTCGGGCTTGTGCTTTAGACTTTCATGCTTCTTGGGAGAAGTGTTTGCCTTTGGTGGAATTTTCTTATAACAACAGTTATCATGCATCTATCAAGATGTCACCATACGAGGCTTTATACGGTAGGAAGTGCCGTAGTCCGGTTTGTTGGGATCAAGTTCAGGATGATCATATGTTGAGTCCCGACATCGTTACTGAAACAATTGATCAAGTTCAAGTCATTCGAGAGCGAATGAAAGCCGCTCAAGATAGACAGAAATCTTATGCCGATGTTCGTCGTCGACCACTTGAATTTGATGTTGATGATCGAGTATTTCTTAAAGTGTCACCAATGAAAGGAGTGAAACGGTTTTGGAGTGAAGGGAAAGTTGAGTCCTAAGTATACTGGACCGCTTCGTGTGCTTAAGAGAGTTGGTCCCGTTGCTTATCGTTTGGAATTACCTCCGAACTTGAGTAAAGTTCATGATGTGTTCCATGTTTCGCAATGGAAGAAGTATATCAGTGATCCGAGTCATATTATTCAAGATGAAGTGTTGGACTTGGAACCTAATTTGGCTTTGGAAGAAAGGCCGATTCGTATACTTGAAAGGGCTAACAAACAACTCCGAAACAAGGTGGTACCTTTAGTTCGTTTTCTTTGGCGTTGTGGAAACGTCGAATCAGAAACTTGGGAACCCGAGGCTAAAATATTAGCTAAATATCCCGAGCTCTTTGCTTGAGGTAAATCTCCTTATTTCTTTCCTATTTCTATTCGATTTATTCTTTCGAATATTCAGTTCCTTCTATCGATTATCATTTCTCTTAGATAGATTACTATAAGCTTTAGTTAGAAATTTTTAGGCATAGATAGTAGAGTTATTACCTTTACTATGAAATTTTTGAACTAAAAGCTTTTCAAAATATTTTAATGATTTCAAGTAGTTTTACCGTCAAGGAGTGTTGAGACTCGTTATTGGAGACGTTCGATAACTAGTTTTCTCATTTATTGATGCGAAAATGTATCTTTTAAAGTCTTTGATTTGGGACGTTGATGTTCTTAACTATAGACGAGAATCTTCCGTTTCATTGATAAGACCCTATATTTTTATTACAAGGATATTCTTAACAGTTTTGAATTGACCTACATATATGTTACTTTCCTTCTTCTAAGTTTCGAGGACGAAACTTTTTAAAAGGAGGGGTGATTGTAACAACCCGAAAAGTACCCAATTTTTCTAGTAAAAATATTTACTAACACTTTTCAGCGGACTTAAGTTTTTAAAATAGCATTTATTGTTTCGAGTCGTATTTTGAAATTCCGCGTTCGTATTTGGAATTTCTGGGAGATTTCATGAAAAGACCGTTTTTAGTCATCTTTGACTTTTCTTGACTTTTAAGTCGTCTTTGACTTTTTCTTGACTTTTCAAAGTCGTCATTGACTTTTCTTGACTTTTAAGTCGTCATAAACTTTTCTTGACTTTTTAGTCATCTTTGACTTTTCTCGACTTTTAAGTCGACTTTGACTTTTCCCGACTCGCCTTATAAGTTTGAAGACCGAAATTTTATTTAAAAAAATAATATATTTGATTTATTTTTAATTAGATTTATTAGAATTTATGATAATTTAATAAAATTATTTTTGAATTTATTCGGAATTTATAATAAGGTTTTACAGTTTAAACCCGGGAATCATTTAACTATTCCCGACTCATCGTAAATCCCGAAACAAATCCGAAACTCGACTTTGGCATGAGTCACGCGCCCATGTCATCGTTTTCCACTCACAATTAGATATTTTAATTGTTTTGATTAAACTAATAATAATATCTAGATATTTATCAACTTTATCGATCAGTTAACGAAAATTACGCAAATCGTTTACAAAACTGACCCGATAATCACAAAGCCACACGGCTCTCCTACCCTCTAATAGGGCTTGATATTTTCATTTCTTTTGATTAATATAACATAATATCTTGATATTTAATTTAATTAACTTAATATTTAATCAATTACCGTAATATAATTATTAAACGCGAGTCAATTCCGTAACAACAATTTCAAAACCCGACTCCCTAATTCTTCTATATGTACACAGCTCACCCAACCCCACTTTACTCACTAACAACTTTTCATTTTACAATAAATCAATTTAAGATCAAAATATCACTTTCTTTAATCGTTCTTGAGCGTTCTTCGTGTTCTTCATTCGTTCTTCGTCGTTCTTGAGCAAAATCCTCATAAAACCTTCATTTCTTATTTAAATCCGTCCTAACTTATATTTCTAGAATCTCCTCTTCGCTCTCCATCTTCTAGTACGGTTTATTTTCAATTCCGTCAAAATCGTTTTCAACATTTAATTATGGAAAATCTAAGTTTAAGTTCTAATAATGTTTTTCTTGTCTTTTCTTATAGGGGAAGATTTTGAAGACGAGTTTGGAGACTCGTATATTTTGGGTGAAGATTAGTAGACAGGGTTTCTTGGTTTATACTTCTTATTTGGTTGCTGTAATTGACTTGTCTAGCTAAGGTAACGATTCCGAGTGACTCGACGGATATATGTTACATAGCCTTTGTTTCTTTTGTTTTTGGTTCATCTTTTGTTTTTATTCATGTTATGATGATTTATGGATTTTTAGTTAGTAACATGATAAGTAGTGGTTTTTATCATGTTGTATGAATTTATAACAAGTCTAGTGTTCTTGACTTTTTTTTAGGATTGTTAGTAATCATGATTTTTGTATGGATGATGGTTGAATTGGATGTTAAAATGGTTGTTGTTAATTAAAAACATGTTGGAATTAATTTGGAATTAGGGTTGTTGTTTTGGTGGTGGCCGGAAAAGGGGGGGCTGTGAACCGGACCAAACCAGCCGGTCCAGGCCGGTTCAGACCCGGTCTGGGTTGGTCCATGGTGGGTCCGGGTTTTGGTCTTTGGGTTGTGTCGATGGTTGATTGTTATGTTGTTGTTTTGACGGGGTTTAATTATGTTAAGCATGCGGGAAATAATTAGAAACGGTTTTTAGTAAAATCGATAAAAAGGCCAAAACAGCCCAAAACTAGGCCGTGGGGCCCAGTCCAGGCCCATGTGTGTCTCGGCCCAAAATCAGCCCGTGGGTCCCACTTTGGGACTTGTGACGGTTTTTGAGTTACGGTTATTTTATCGCGTTTTGTAATAATTAGCAAGTGAGAAATATTAATAAGTAAAAAATTTTAATTAAAAGGGAGTTCTTGTGGGTCGTAAATTTTATGGATGTCCTTTTTGATTGGTAAATTAATTTAATTTATATATTTCACATTTGGTTTGTTTATTCTTATTGTAGGAGAAATTGATAAGTTGTTAAAACTTGTTGCATAACGGATTTGATTATTTGAGTTCGAAGACGAGCTGAATTCGGAACGTGAGCATCATAATAATTTGTTGCAAATTGAAGGATTTGAGAAGGTAAATTTAGAAGAGAAGATGAAGAAATTGAAGATGATAAATGAGAATTTGAAGAAAGTGGTGATTCAATTAAAAGCAATAATTAATCATTGTAGATGTGAAAAATTTGGAATGATTATGTTAACTATTTCCTTGGCATTTTTCGCAATTTGTTGGATGTCGGAAAATGGTGTATGAAGTTGTTTGAAAATTTGATGTAATTTTACCAGATATGGTTACATAACCTTGAATGATAATCTGTATGTTGTACCGAGTTCAATGATATATGTATGTTGAACCAAACTCATTATGCCATTATAATCAGAAATCTTGCATTTCATAACCTTGAATTCTATCAAATATTATTGTACCAAATATGCCTCACATAACCTTACATGCCAAATTAACTACTTCAATATTCAAAATCATGCCAAATCTGCCTTACATAACCTTTCATACATAGCCAAAAAACTGCAGCAACACAGTACATAAAATGGCTACATCAACAATTTGTCTTCTTCTTCAAATCTGGTTTGATGACACCTGAGTAGTTGGCTGACTGTTCGAGTGAGTAACATGATGATCAATGCTCCTAGGTCCACTTAAGTTGTTGGTGAATGCATTGCCTTTCCCATAAAAAAAGACTCCTATTCCTTAAGGTGCCTGCAAATAAAGTTCAATTAGTAATGTTATAGTTACAGAAATGAATTAGGTGAGAAGTATAGAACAGAAGATGAAGAATGTCTTATTCCTTTTCTTGTCCCGCCTTCTTGGCACCACCTTTTCTTCTTCCCCATCCCCATCCCCTTCCTGCATTTCTAATTACTTTGTCATTCCTCTCTAACCTTGTAGGTTATGTAGTAGCTTCATTATTGGCTTGAGAGTTTGTTGAGGATGGTTGTCTATTGGAGTCAGGGGTATTGACATTTCTTGGTCTAACCCTACCTCTTTTTGGAGTTGGTTCCAGTTTCAAGGTTTCTTATAGAGGACATCTCCTTTTGTTATACCCCATAGACTTGCATACAAAACATGTCATTTCTAGCCCATGTTTTGTTAATTGTCCAGTTCTTTTAGGGTCCTCATGCGGATCCCTTCCTCTCTTTTTCCTTGGTTTGACAGGACCAACTTTAATTGGTGGGGGAATTAACAGGGGCATAAACTTTAGGCAAATGCCTTTCACCTGGATAAGAGCCAATGGAATTGTTGTGTGCCCTAAGATAAGTGACCTCCATGTAGGATTCATGCACATAGTCTTCTGCCATAACATGAAGGTCAAATAGGATCTACAACATGAGAACAAGTCACACCAGTTACATCCCACTTTCTACACGTGCATGTCTTCTCAACCAAATTTACTTTCACCTCATCACTCACATCCTTCACATGATAGAGAGTGGTATTAGAAGGGAAAGCAGTACAAAAAGCTGCCTTTTATTTCTCCTTCTCTAAAAGTTCTTGAGTTTTAGGACATAACATTCCTCCCCAATCCTCCATCTTCTTCTTTTTAGTTACCAATCTCCATCAACATGGTTCTAATATCTTGTAGCATGTATATCAAATGCTTGCTTCTCGTATTTAGTATGTATGCATTGAAGGTCTCTTCCATGTTATTAACTACAAAAAATACCCACGGTACCCCCGAAGTTTGACAACTTGCCCGAAATACCCAAATTTTTGACCGGAAAACTTTAAATGGCCATAACTCGTGTTTAAAAACTCGGAAAATGACGATTTTTTTTTTCAACTTGTTCATCTTTCCGAGAACTACGATTTGAAAAAAAATTGGTGAGGTCGGAACTCGTGACTAAGAGATATGGTCACTCAAAGTTTGTTAGGTTAAAAAATCATTGACATACAAAAACTCTTAGCCACGGGATCCAAATACGACTAATTATTTTTCAAATCGTAGCTCTCGGGAAAAAATTGTCATTTTAATAGTTTTTAAACACGAGTCATGACTACTTAATGTTGTTCGGGTAAAAAAAATTGGGTATTTCGGGCAAATTATCATAGTTCGGGGGTACCGTGGGATTTTCCGTATTAACTATGACATCATTGGTAGTTGATGTACTGATAAAGCCCTGTAGAACAAGGAAGGATTGCATCTCATAAATGCAACAACATCTCTAGGGTCGACCTCCTTCATAGCTGCTAAGGGCATCATCAAAATCAACCTGGTTGTAGGACTTTGCTGCATTCCAAAACATCATCTTCATTTCTTCTCTTTTGTATGACTTATGCCAGCTTGCAAATATATGTCTTCCACATATTCTATGCCCAGCCCTTGGAAACTCTTGTGTAACCATACTGATAATACTCTATAGTAATATGAAGATAGTTGTTAGTTCTTGTCAGTTATTTAGTCACTAGCTAATACTAAGCAATAAAAAAAAGAATTGGTAAAAAAAAAAAACCAAGAAAGGGGTAGTACCTGATGCTCATTACAAATGATTATCCAACACTCGATATCTTCCTCTCATAAAGCTACCTTCATTTGTTGAAAGAACCACTGATAGATCACATTATTTTCACCATCAACAACAGCCCATACCAAGGGGTACATTTGATCGTTACCATCTCTTCCAATAACACTTACTAGCTGTCCCTCCAAGAATGTCTTCAAAAAACATGCACCAACATAAAGAATCTTTCTACTACCTTCCAACCAGCCTTGTTTCAGTAGATCAAAACAGACAAACAGTCTATGAAAGACGGGTTCAGACCCTACCCTATGTGGTTTGGTGAACTGGGTGAAAGTGTTGTTGGGGTACTCTTGTTCAAGGACTACCAAATAACTACTAAGATTTACGTAATGATCCTTCATAGAACCATGCAACAACTTATGTACATAGTACTTGACTTTATGAGCAAAATCTTTCTTCATCATTACCTTGTTAGCCCTCCTCACATTATCTATAATCCAACTAGCTGGCCAGTGAGGCCTAGCCCTTAAAAACCTCAAGATATTTCTTTGCTACCCAAGCTGATTTCAGTTGTCTGTTTCTCTACATGGTCCTCTAACAGGTGTGGGTGTTGTTCACAGACTTGATGGCACCGGAGGTTGGTGGTGTTGGGTGGGCTACTTTACCGGAGGTTGGTGGTGTTGGTGGGCTACTGTACCGGAGGTTGGTTTATGGCACCGTGATTGGTGGTGTTAATGCGCTACTTGATGGCACCGGGATGCGCTACCCGATGGCACCGTGGTGGGCTACTTGATGGGCTTCGGATATGTGTGATGATTATATTACTATATCGATTGTGATTGATTATGTATATGTTGACTAACCGTGTGTTTGAAATCGTTTTGTAACTGTACCGTGATTCGACCTAGCAAAATCAACCCGACCCGATTGACGAGACCCGAAAATGTTGACCCGAGACTCGAAATTGACCTGAACTATAACCTTCGAATGTGACCCAAAACCCGAATTAACCCGACCCGACTCGAACATAACCCAAAGTGTGTTAACCTGAGACTGACCCGACGACCCGAAATTGGCCCAATCCGAAACCACTAATCCAAAAAAATATAAGTATAGTTGAATAAAAAAGACATGAAATGACTAAACGTACTTTTATTTCTTAATCATCGACTCGGAAATGACCCGGACTTGAAATAACCCGACCCGTTGATGACAGGGTTGTCGCGTACCCTAATCAAAGATAAATAACCCAGACTAGGCTAACAACAAATTAATGTAATTAGGGAAGTAAGGGGTCGATCTCGGGGAGACGGGAGATACTTGTGAATAGTTATGGTTAGAACTCTACCTTGTACGATTGGCAAATGTTTGTCACTAATTACTAAATGCTATAATAAAAATGATAATAATGCAATAAAGAAAAGGATCCAGGGATCGGGGTTCACATGCTAATCAATTAAAAGCAAAGTTGATTACGGGTTTAGAAAAATCATAGTTGTCCAAGTCTTTAAATGGTATATTCCTCTCGGATTCGTACCGACTTTTTAATGGGTCCTAACGTCCTCTCAGCATGGTTAGGTCATTAAACTATTCTTGCCAGTCCTTTAATTTTCATCTCGACTCTCGCCCTTGAGACGGAATTTGACAAGTACAAACAATTGTTTATGGCCTTTAAACAAAGTCTATCACGAAATTCAAGCAAGAAACAGAGACAACAAAACAATTCTACCCGGAATCAATTTATACTTATAAATTAATTAGACATGTTAATCCTTCCCCTAGAACAAAGATTACTTATGCATGATTAACAATGAAAGAGAAATTAAGATTAGAAAACTAAGAATGGTAAACATGATAAAGGAAATGTAAAAACAAGAATAAGGATTACCGGAAAGGATGAGCGAAGATTGAAATGGAATAGGAACTTGAATAGGAAAATGCAAACCCGGAAACTAGAATTCCAATTACAAGTAGAACAATTACAATTGAAGAAAACTTAGAACTAAACTAAACTAGAGAAAACTAAAACTAAACTAAACTAAGAAAGATGAGAGAAAGAAGAAAAACTAATCTAAAGAAAGAAGCGTTTTGTACATGTTATTTGTGTGTGATGCATAGGCTATTTATAGGGTTGAGAGGCTGCCCAAATGTGTCCGGATTCATGCCCATTAAACAAGCCATTAAGCCTTGCATTAAAGAGAGGTAGATGAAGAGAATATGCGTAGAATCCAATAAACCCGATCGGATTTTTGGATCCCCGATCGGGGATGTTGTCTGTTCAGAACTTTGACTTTCGTTTGATCTTCCCTTGGTACGTGACTTGATCTACCTTGACTCCATTGACTTTAGATCCGAACGGGGACGTAACTAAGACCTCTTGTGCCTCATTTCCTCCCCTATTTGGGCTTGATCATGTCCCCAAGGGTTAAGGGTCGGAGCATGAGGTTTGAGACGACTTTCGTCGACGAACAGCAAAACCGTCGCAACTTGTGCATATGAGCTCGGAATGACTTGAAACTTGTTCCCTTTGACTCGGAACCTCTAGATCTTTATAGCATGCCATCTTAACCTCACGTAATCATCCTTCTTAGCTTCTCCTTTCTCATATTTCCTTCAAATGACGGGATTTGAAATAGAAAGGACTCAATTCCTACAAATGACATTAAAGCACGAGAAATACTGCAAATGAGAGATTAGCTCATAAAACTACTTCTTAAAGTGGATAAACCATATCAAATCGAGCTAAAATGAGGGGATAAAAGCATACAAATTAACACTTATCCGTTGACCCGAAACTGACTCGATTAACTTGCCCAAAAAACACCCGAAACCCGAAACAACCCGAACCGACCGAATTAACCTAATAACTTGATAGAACCGAACTGACCTGACCAGAATTGGCTTGACCTGAACCCAATCTGATTGACCCATTTCCCAGGTCTAACCGTGATCCATACGATATTTCCGCCGTACGGAGAGTAGTTGTCTTGTAGATGTTTGATTGTTGATGCTTTCTTGTTGGGCTCTTGATAGCGGGCTTGGATGCAGACGAAATTTGAGTTACAGTGATTAATTGTGCCTCTGGACTTAGTTCTTGAGTTGTTTGATCGAGTTGTGTTTTGATTTGGATTTTTAAATTGTATCTTTTGTTTCACATGTAATAAGTTAACTTAATTGTTTTGGGGTTTACGTCATGATATGTACTACCTCGAGAAACCGAGATAGTAGCACTTCCAATTACCTTGGCCAGGTAAATGAAGGTGTTACAATAATCGACCTTGACCTACACTTGTGAACTGGATACCTTTGTCTTTCCAATTCTTTATCTAAACTTCTTGTTTTCTTACTTAGTTTTAGTTATCATTAATCACCAATCTTTATGAGTATGTATCTTCAACAATAGTGCGATCACATAATTAAATCTCAATAATCTACTTATCATAAAAGCAAAAATATTTTAAGCATTTTGATTGGTTCCTTGAATCCAGGAAATAAAAAGGAAACTTTCTTAATTTGCAATAATGGTAGGGTCCAGTGTGAAAGAAATGAATTAATTGTGCAATTGCTACACACAATGACTATTTTACCTTAGATCTTATAATTTCTATAAATAAAATACCCAATGCACATTTTATATTTTTACAATCTTATTCAATATTCAATACAAAAACATAATCACACTTTATAAAATTTGATTTATGTCTATAAATAATTAATCTCTAAATAATATACTGAGTAGTTTATGGTCAAAGTCTTCTAAAATTCTATTAACAATAAATCGTGTTATAGTTATACTCGGAGTATTTATTAAAGGTTATAAAATTTTAACAAAAATAATCTTTAGTTGTGTCTGTAACTTATAGTACAACTAAGCATTTTTTAATTTATCTCAAATATAATGTAAATATATTAATTTATAATAAACTTCTTGACTTTACTTTGACCCGGCGGGTCGACCCGTTCGTGTCCGATTTTGGCTCAAAATTAACGGGTCATTTCGTGTCCTGAATAAAACGAGTCAGGTTGTGTTTAAGGATCTAAGTGTACTATTGGGCATATGATAATATCATGTTATTTGAATCCCGTATATATATATGGTGTATATCTAATATTTGTGATTCTATTAAATTAAATTTTTCATTATTTGTAAATTTCAATTCGTTGAATGATATTATTTAAAATTTTAAATATAGGAGTTGCGGAGTTTTTGTTTCAAATATTATTTATGACAAATTTAATAAGTAAACTCGTGCATTTTTTTTGCACGGGTTTAAAACTAGGAAGAATACAAAGGGATGACAGTCAACTGGTCAATATTAATCGGTAACGATTGGCTCACTAAAGTTTTACGTTACTGTCGTACGACGCTGGTGATCAGTTGATCCCTTGAGGTCACACCTAAAGGGCGATCCACTAATCATGTAAGTTAATTAATTTTAAAGCGATACAGATTAATTAATCCTTTAAATTGAACAAAGTTTGAATTATAAGTGAGAATTATATCTTATTGTAATATGATTAAATATGATTCAATTTTGTAATTTAATCATTATATTACAAAGAATGCTTAATGTTTATGAAACATTTGAGATAAGCATACTAATACTATTACTAAGTTACTAATAAGATTATTGGTCTATTTAAGGGAACTACTATATTACTAAAGTGTAGTAATTAAGTAGTGTTTTTGGGATAGCCTTGGGTCCATCTAAGAGGAGAGTTTCCACTTTGAAACTTGGAGTTCATCCTTCATATTATACGCTCAAGAACAAGATTTGGAAGGTGTCCAAATCGTGTTCCCAAATCGTCCAAAATCAATGATGTAAAGAAAATGTTTCTTCTTATCTTTGTATTATTATGTTATGCATGCATAAGATTCAAGAGTTTAAAGAGTAAAATAATTATAATACATTATTAGAAATGTCTAATAATGGGTTTAAGAAACTTACAAGCGGTATCAAGAGTTTTGGTTGCCCTATGCATAATCTATTTATAGTTTATTCGAGTTAATGATAACTTAAATAAAACTAGTAATTTGTGATTTATGAGATAAAATCACAAAGTCATTTGCATGTTTATATATTATGCTCCTAATGTTATTTTAGGTCATATTGATGATTTATGGAAACTTTATTGCTCAAATATGATTTTTAGTGATTTTATTACATGTTAATGAGTAAAATGGTGTTTAAAATTCTAAATATAGTTAAACATGTATTATGACTTTGAAATTATTACAGGACTTTAAATGTATATTTTAATTACTTTATGTACAAGTTTGTGTGTATTGGATTTATTTCTCATGATTTATAAGTTTTATATGATAAAAATAAAATAAATGGAGGTGAGATGGTTAAAACTAGTTCCACTTTGAATAAGACCATGAAATTTTAATATGTTGTCACATGCATGATTTATGAACTTTTAATGTAAAAATTGGATAAATAGTGACTATTTTAGCAAAAATAGCTAAAATAAATTTCATGGCATGAGAAAATTATTTATGGTTTCATTTTTTACCCAAGTTTCAGATCTAAATTTGAAAATGTTATTAGATTAAATTTCACATGCTTTATGTATTTTATTTGATAAAACCGATAAAGCGCAACCGAATTTTCTCAAAAATAATTCGACATTTTTAACCTTGATTTTGGACATTTTGAGTGTCATAGAATTATTACAGAATGTTCAAAATTTTAAAATTCAAATTTAAGAAATATTGTAATTAAATTTGGTTTTGTTTTATTAAAATATGATTTTAAAGTCTAAATATGAGCAATTATAAAACAACAAGTAGAATTATTGTCAAAAATTGAATAATGACTAATGTTTGAGTCCTAAAACAGTTAGGATAATTAACTTGGACTTAAATATGATATAAGTATTGTTAGGTGATTTTAAAATGTTAGTATCACGCATTTCCGTAAAATCGGGTTATATACGATCTGCATTTGGAATGGCTGAATGTCATTTTGAATTTATGTAATTTTGAATTATGTAATTTTTCTTAGTATGACATTAATTTTTAATCGATATTGCCCGCAATGTAAGAGAATATTGATTCGGTTGTAATTTTATTGTGATCTCGTATCACATTTATTGTATTATTTTAATTTTACAAATGTATAATAGGAAAGTTTTATAATTTTATTACATATTTTGTAACTATTTGAAATTACGGAGTTTCCTAAAGACGGTGCCATTCAGAAAGGCGTTCCGAAAGAGACGATGTCCTTGGGAGGCGTGCTTATGAAGTTCAAGGGACCAATGGAGTTTGTTTCCGATATTTGATTTTCTATTAGGAAGGCTATACTAGGAGATTTATTATTTGCATGCATTTTATTTAATATGTTTGCATGCATTGCCAAATCGCCATAACTAGACATGCATATTTTTATCTAGTCTTCGACCACGTCAAATATAATTATTGTTAGTTCATCGATTTAGTTCACTTAAACGAGATAGATAATAAATTGACATGACCTCTTCTAAATAATAATTGAGATCAAGCCTTAGCAAATAGTAGAACCCATGAGTCTCAATTTCACAAGGAAGTAGGCTCCACTCACCGAGGTACTAAACTTGTTATGTTGGGTAAGTGGGGTAATAAAAGTTATTACGTGGAAATTTGGATTGAGCTCAACGGAAGTATTCGCGACCGTAGCCGCATGTGTTCCGGGCTTAAGATAAGTATTAAAGTAGTATTATCGAGCGAGAGTTTTAAACATACTATCGATTAAAGAGTTAATCCAACGAACTATGTTAATGAGGGATGAATCGGCTCACCGTGCCGAAGTCGATATGAATTTGGATCTCGGAATCATTTATAATAGTTGGGTAGAGGTCACTATTTAAATGCTAAACATGTTTAAAATGTTTATAAGTATATTTAATACGATAGATGTTGACATTTCCTCCATCTCTTGTTTTGCAGTCAAATTTTGTTTAAATCGCAATGGCAACTCCTAATTCATCCACAACCACAAACGCTCCAACTCTCACAAATGTTTCTTGGCTCCGATCCTTCATTGATCGATGTAAATTAGAAAAGAATGGTGCTAATTTTGTCGATTGGGATGCGCAACTCTGCTTAGCCGCGGAAGGTGACGACAAGCTTCGTTATCTAATCATAGCCCCTCCCGCTACACCCGAAAGTAGGTCAACTACCGTCATAAGGCAAGCCTACGAGGCTAATCACAAAGAGTCCGCCGCGATCAAAAATATTTTGATCTTCTCTATGGAGGCCAATCTCCAAAGGAGTGCCATAAAGATGAGCACCGCCTATGAGATCTATACGAAGCTAGTGACCATGTTTTCGCAAGCTCCAAGGATCATACAATATGAGACGGCTTTCGCGTTCTTCGAAATGAATCTAAAAGAGGACGAAAAGGTTAGGCCTCATGTACTCAAATTGATTGAGCATGTTGACACTCTTAAATTGCAAGGGGTTACTATTCCTGAACAACTAGTTATTGATAGAGTTTGACATTCCTTGGGAAAAATCAAAGCATATGTGCAGTTTATGGTAAACTACAATATGCAAAACATGAAAACCTCTCTCCATGAATTGCACAAGATGCTTGTGCAAGTCGAGAGAGACATGGGGCTAAATGTTAGCACCACTAAGGAAGTGCTCCATATTAACAATAAGAGTAAGGGGAATTTCAAAAAGGGTGGTAGCAAAGAAAAGAAGCCCTCAACCTTCATAGGTAAGGGAAAAGCTATTGAGAATAGCTCACCCAAACCACAGAAGGGAGCCTCGACTGAGGAAAAATGCCATTATTGTAATGGCATAGGACATTGGAAGAGGAATTGCTCTAAATATCTAAACCATCTTAAAGCTGGAAAGATTGTTCCAGTAGGTAAATATTTATCCCTATCATTTATGTTATGATCTCAACTTTGGTATATAGATACGAGTTGTGATTCTTACCCTTTTTAATTGTAATTAGGGCACCCAAGCAAGGACAACGGCAAAGACAAGCAAGCTTAAAGAGGCTCTTCGAGGGAAGCTAAGGTAGCCCCCAATTGTAGAAGACCTATGGAAGCTTGGCCTTATTTTGCATTGTCTTCCTTTTTAGATGTATTTTGAAATATTGTTTTAGAACTCTTTAATTTCCTTGTTTGATATGGAAATTTGTTTATTTCCTTTTATTAACAATGGTTGTAATTGGATTAAGTGACTTGGTTTTCAACCCAAGTCACTCGGTTTGTGGAAACCTTTCGTTCTAAAACTTGTCATTATACAATACTTACACTAATAACATAAATTGTATCGACTAAAATTAATCATTAAAGAATTATAATGATTGGATCATTATAATAAGTTCATAAGCTATGAGTTTGATACTCCTTATACTTTTGAAAGATCAATTGTAAAGTCAAATTGGATTATTGAACTCAAAGTAGGGAGTCTACCAAACCATTTGGCCGCATCACTCGAATTTAAGACTTGTACCCACTTATAAAGATGGAAAATGACATGGATTTGAGTCCACTTCTTTAGCTTATAGAACTAGTCTATCTAGAAGCAAAGATACGATGTCTTTTCTATGAAGTCTTTAATAGATCATTTAAGGTCAAGTTGCGATACTTCTACCTCCCTCACGATCATGAGTACAAAATTGTTTGTGGCTCATGAGGCTACCTTTAAAGAAAATAGTTGTATTTTTCTAAAGATAGAGTGGGAGATAATAAGTAAGCCACAACGTAAAACTAGTAAGGAACTAGTGAGGAAACCAAAAGAAAATGTTCTTAGGTTAGACTCAAGACTAGTGAGGAGACCAAAAGAAAGCGTTCTTAAGTGAATCCTTAGACTAGTGATAAGAGTAAAAGAAAATGTTCTTGATATAATGAGATTATGATCTATGAAGTAGACGGACCTAGTAATTTTAAAATTCGATTTTTTTATTAAAAAGCCTTATGAAACTAATTGGAATCTATGCAAATGAATGATTTATTTGGAGTTGTCCAATAATATTTGCATATATGGCCATAAAGATGTCTACAAAAGCTAAGTTAATGTGTAACTGTGCTAAAGATCCAAGTCATCAGTGTTATACCTCATAATGAGTGTGTACAAGTTACACATCAAAACCATTTTTTGAAATAGGTATTTTGAATAGGATGTGTACACGACACAAGCCTAAGGTTTCAACCAACACTTAGAGGGTGTGATGATCATTTCTATTAAGTGATATAAGAATAGTTTCACTCGAATTGTCGAGAAGTCATGTGTAGACATGAATTTTAGTGAGAGTTAAAGTTATCATGTTTAGACATGAAGTTAAGTGGGAGAAATTGTTTTCCCTGAAAATGACGTATCACTCATTGAGAGTGATGTATTTATATTACCTTTTAATGAAGAACTGGTTGGATTTTCAATTCTGGATGAAAGAAGGCATTATGGATACTAATATCAAAATCTATTATGAAATAGGAGATTTTAGCCTGGCATTTAGACAAGTGTCTTATAAAGACAAGATCCTTCATCTATTTCAACAAGTTGAGTAGGTTAGACATATTGATGACGGTGGGATCACTATGAAAGGGTCATAGTCATTCACTGAACCTAAGAGTTGTTGATCAAGTGATGACTAATGTTTCCGCCATTAGACCAATCATGTATGCCATAATATACACGTACCTAATTGACTTTTATGTTAGGAGAATGACAAGCCTATAATAAATTAATCCATATGAGAGTCATTGGATAGCTTTCAAGAACACCCATGAGGTTCTAAAGGAGAAATATGGATTCATTCTTGTGTTTGGTAGAGATAACTTGGTTATGTGTTAAAGATTACACAAATCCAAATTTCCAAACTGATAAGGATTTGTTGAAATCCTAAGCTAACATTTCTTATATTAGAAGCGAATAACTAAAAGGGATGATTAAAGAGTCAATCATTTAGAATTCTACAAATAGAGACTTAGTACATTATGATGAGGATAAGGTGGCTTATAAAGAACTAATGGTAGATTCTTTCACCAAGATACCTATCCAAATCATGATAACGAGCGGGAGCATCTTTCAAGTTAAAGAGCCCAACACTAGTAGAGATCTAGACATGTACGTAGATGAATTCATGTTATTAGGAATAACGTTGGATGGAAGGAAAAAGTAATTCATAAGGTTGGAATAAATGAATATATGGTATATTCACTACCCAAGCCTTTATTGATTTTTAACAAGATCGCCATGAAGTGTCATGAATCATATAGACTTTAGATTATAAGATATGAAGCAATAACATTGTGTTGACTGTTCATATATGATAATCACATTTATCCTTTGAGTTTCTAAAACTCATTTTGCGCTTTGTTATATCCAAATAGATTGTAGTGACAACTTTGAACCCTATTAAAGTGAACTGGATTAACATAAGCATTGTCCCCTAGTTGCTTATATGAGGTGACGTCTCCAAGTGACTGGAGTGTGATGCGATTGATGGCAAGTTCAAGGGTCATTTGGTCATAAGGGATGAATAGTCGATCACATAGGCAGACTGTATAGGACACTCTGTCGGGCAGTGACCCCTTATAGAATTCTGGCAATTCATATAGCCTAATCATGGCGAGAGCTACTATTGTATTCTTTTTGAGTCAATTCTTTGACTAAAGACTATTCGCCTAAGGTGGCACATTTTCGGAGTGACTTTGATTTATGCTTTACGACCTTCGTAACTGGGGTCAAATGAGCATCTTTTGGGTCATGATGAGCCGTGGCTATTCGAAGGGAATACTGCGATAGGAATTGTCCACCCATTGTCAGGGTTATTTAAAATCTCAAGGCCACTAGAGGAGTAGTAAGGTGGAAATGCGTGGCCACGCTCGGAAGGTATCTATCGTAGAGAATATTGGTAAGACAGTTACTCTCAAGATCGAGGAAACCACTCTTGATATGATCAAACGCAAGTACGACCTGCAAGACACCTTGCGTTGAGTGGGAGATAGTAATAGGACAAGAGATTAAGATAATAAGAGAAGATAGTAATAGGACAAGATATACAAAAGAAATTAAACAAAAATAAAGGAAAGAACAAAAGTTGAATGAGCTTACCAAGATTAAGTGAATAAGAGAAGAAGGATTACATGGATAGCAAATTATTAGATCTAAAGTACATGAGAGTTTAATGTAATAAGAGATTTATCTATCATGAAGTGATACACTAATTAGACTAGTGAAATATGCTTTATACTAAATCTAAAACTATAGTAAATAAATGACTAATGGATAAATATTATAAATTAAATCCGGCTAAAACGAACGATAGATCGATCGACCTAAATACAAGTCAACCGAGCTATATAATCAAGTCGATCGATCTACTCCCGTCGCGCATTTTCTACAACGCGCACTGAACTTTAAACGGCTGCCATTTCTTCGTTACTTGGGTAAATAAAGGGTGTTTGGTGGCGTTGGAAAGAGAATAGGATAAGCTTTCATATCCAATTGAAATCACTTTATTATGATTTATATATATTGAGATATGGCTTTCAAAGTTGACTCTAGAAATGTGAGGCTCTTGAAATTCCTCCAAACTCACTGCGTAAGTCACACAATACACCAAAAGTAGAAAATATTGAGGGAAATAATAGCTAAACGCCACATAATAACCATAGAAATGCGTGCCAAACTTGTGAACAAACGCAAACAGAAATGTAACACCCGGAAATGTACCCTATTTTTCTAGTAGAAATATTTTACGAAAGTTTTTCAGTAATTTTAAGTTTTAATTTATAATTTTAAGTTTCGAGTCGAATTTAGAATTTCCGAGTTCGTATTTGGAATTTCTGCGAGATTCCATGAAAATTCCGTCTTAAGGCGAGTTTGACTTTTCTTGACTTTTGAGTCGGGTTTGAATTTCTTGACTTTGAAACCATCTTTGACTTTTTCCTACACAACTCACTCTACTCCCTCCCTTAACCTAATTTTTCATTCAACACAAAATCAAACACCAAAACCCTTTCTTCTTACTTAAGAAACTTTCCCTCTTTGAATATCGATCTTTGATTCGTCGTAACTTCTTCGTTACTTGATAGAATTTACGTAAGTTCGTCTTATTATTCTTCCCTAACCTTCCTCTATCCGTATTGATATTAAAATTACCGTCTTTCTCGCTTTTTAAATTATCCATCTTTCTCAAGGTGGATGATATTCCGCTTTTATTATCTAATTGTTTGTAGGTGGAGACTAGGAAAGCTTAGTAACCGTTTAAAGACGCGTAAAGGTAACGGTGAAGGGTTACTCGGTATCATTTACGTGTTTTACATGTTTACATGCTAGAAATCGTATTTAGAATACGATTAGGAAGATTAGAAACCATGCTATGATTAGTAAATGATGTTATATGATGAATATTGATGAAGTATATTGATTGTTGATGATTATTAGAAGTATAATTGAGATTTGAAATGATTTGGTTAAGTATTGGAAGCTCACGGATGAAGGGGTGTTCCCAGCCGGTCGACCGGCCGCCGGTCTGACCACCGGCTGAGAACACTTCAGTAACATCCTTTGGAAACTTGGATTTTTGCATGAAGAGGTGCTCCAGGCCGGCCCACCGGCCACCGGTCCACCCACCGGCCTGGAACACATCAGTATTGATGTTATGATTTTGGTGTTGTGTTCTGTGCCGGCCCACCGGCCGCCGGTCACCTGACCGGCCTAGACTACATTTCTCTGTTTTTGGTTTTGCCTTGTGTTCTGAGCCGGCCCACCGGCCGCCTCCCTCCTGACCGGCCTGGAACACGGCTGTGTTCTTTTCATATAACTTCTAAAACTCGTAATTTACAATAGTTCGCATGATCCGTTTATCGTATAATTTTACGTAACGACTTGTAATATTCATGTTTTGGATATATGATATTCTTTTCGCTTGTATCACATGTTTCGTGACGGTTTTTGATATGTTCCACTTTGAGTCGGTTTTTACATATGTTACGGTTTGAGCACTATTTTGTCTTGTGCTTTGTATTCTCATTCCCTTGGCTACCTTCCCGTTCGTAAGGCTGGAATGTCGGAACGGAGAGGTATCCTACTGCTTAAATGCATGTGCTAGTGGGCATACGACGACGTTGTTGGGAGTTGAACGCTATGCGTTGATCGACCCGGCCGTCAAATGTTGTATACTTGCGAGGGGGTGTTATTTGCATGTAGCGTACCGAATGTATGAGGCTTGAGCGTTTTACGCCTCTTTAGGTGGAATTGATTCTACCGAGAATGTGGGGTATACTCGGCGTTTCTTTGGTAAGACCGAGTATGGGTGCGGAAACGTGATCGATGGTCGAACCGGAAAATGTGATTTCCGGATTTCTGGGCCAGATTTAGGACTAGGACCGGGTATTTATATCGTCGTCCTACCAGGAGGAAATTAGGCTACATAGGCGAAAGTAAGATCGCGTATGAGTTCAGGGAAATGGGATCCGTGGTTGGGATGCCTGTTAATCATACTTGCCATGTACACGAGCTAGTGCGTTTCATTTACCGTGAGAGTTGTCGTCGTGAGTCGTCTTTTGAATGCGTGAATTTCATGACATTATTCTGTCATTGCATGATTGAGACACCGTCATTGTCTGGTTTCGTGATATGGATGATAATATGTTGGTTGTGTAATCCCCATGAATTGACTGGTTTGTATTGTCTGGATGTCTCATCTTATCCCCCCCAATCTTATACGCGCTAACGGTGAGATGCAAGCCCTAGTGAGCGTATTCGGTTGCCTAAGAGTGTCTTCCCCGAGTCTTTGAATAACATGATGGTTTCGGATTTGATTTCCATATGATCTTATAATTATATCTTGTATTGCCTATCTATTCTTATCGCAACTCACATGTATATATATTTATGCATGCTTTACTTTCGTATTATCTTATATGTACGTTTGATGTGATATGGCTGGGAGAACCCGGAGTTACTCCCCACTGACTGTGGCATTCATGTTTTTCATGGATGAACAGGTTGCTTGCTTGGATGACTTTTTGCTTGACATTTTGGGTTCGGGTGTGAGCTAGCGGGCGTAGTCCCTGGATGATTAACCTCTAGACGATTTTAGTTAGATTGCTAAACACTTGTGCTTTGTTAACATTTTAAGAGACCCCGTCTCTTTGTTGTATTTCCTTACTTAGTTGTAATATTTTGACACTCCTCGTTTATTTAAACTTGCATGTATAAAAGTTTTTAAAATACCGTATTTCCGCATATCTTTTCACATGCTTGTAAGTTTTATCTTTCCGCATTCGCGAGGGTTGTCACAGAAAGCACGCATCAAACCTCACCGCCTGGTTAGGTCACTAAACCCCTATTGGTAGTCCTAATTCCCATCCCAACTCTCGTTTCTAAGACGGAAATTGACTAATACAAACAATTTCTTATGGCGACTAAACAAAGTTAGAGAATTTGACACGACCAAAGGAAGAAACGAACTAGGTGATTCTATTGGTATCGACTCTTCTTTTAATTCATTTTAACTAGCAAATCATTTCAATATTTCAACTTTATTTATTGTATCTACATAATGATAATCTTACAATATTATATTTAATTTATGTGATTAAATAAATTAAGAGGAAAATGATAAACAAAATTAAACTACGAAATAAAAGTGCTAAAATGATTAAGGTGATTATATTAGTAATGATTCTAATGATGAATTTTATGATGTTTATTATATGATTAGGCAAAATAGAATATGACATAGTAAAAAATATTTTGGTTTTGACTAGATTATTTTTATATGAAATTCCTACTAACAATAATATAAAAACAAGACTAATGAGATTATATGTAACAACCCGAAAAGTACCCACTTTTTCTAGTAAAAATATTTACTAACACTTTTCAGTAGAACTTAAGTTTTTAAAATAGAAATTTTGTTCCGAGTCTTATTTTGAAATTCCGCGTTCGTATTTGGAATTTTTGAGAGATTTCGTGAAAAGACCGTTTTTAGTCATCTTTGACTTTTCTTGACTTTTAAGTCGTCTTTGACTTTTCTTGACTTTTTAAAAGTTGTCATTGACTTTTCTTGACTTTTAAGTCGTCCTAAACTTTTCTTGACTTTTAAGTCATTTTTGACTTTTCTCGACTTTTAAGTCGACTTTGACTTTCGTTGACTTTTCCCGACTCGCTTCATAAGTTTGAAGACCGAAATTTTATTTAAAAAAAAAATAATAATATTTTTGATTTATTTTTATTTAGATTTATTAAGATTTATCATAATTTAATATAATTATTTTGAATTTATTTGGAATTTAAAGAATAACTTTTACGGTTTTAACCGAACGTCATTTAACTATTCCCGACTCATCGTAAATCCCGTAACAAATTCAAAACTCGACTTTGGCATGAGTCACACGCGCGTGTCATCTTTCTCCACTCACAATTAGATATTCTAATTGTTTTGATTAAACTAATCAAAATATCTAGATATTTATTAACTTTATCGATCCGTCAACGAAAATTACGCAAATCGCTCAAAATCAGACGATTCCTCACCATACCACACGGCTCCTTTAGTCCTCTCTTAGGCCTTGATATTTTCATTTCTTTTGATTATAATAACATAATATCTTGATATTTAATTTAATTAACTTTATCGTTAATTATATTTAATCGATTACCGTAAAATAATTATTAAACGCGAGTCAATTACGTAACAACAATTTCAAAACCCGACATCCATCTGTGCCTATAATTACACGGCTCCACCCCACTCTTTACTCACTAACAACTTTTCATTTTTCAACAAATCAAATAAAGATAAAAATATCACTTTCTTTTATCGTTCTTCATTTGTTCTTCGTGTTCTTCAATTGTTCTTCATCGTTCTTGAGCAAAACCTTCATAAAATCTTCATTTCTTAATTAAATCCGTCCTAACTTATAATTCTAGAATCTCCTCTTCGCTCTCCATCTTCTAGTACGGTTTATTTTAAATTCCGTCAAAATCGTTTTCAACATTTAATTATGGAAAAATCAAGATTAAGTACTAATGATGTTTTTCTTGTCTTTTCTTATAGGGGAAGATTTTGAAGACGAGTTTGGAGACTCGTATATTTTGGGGGAAGATTAGTAGGAGGGTTTCTTGGTTTATACTTCTTATTTTGATGCTAATTGGTTTTACTAGCTAAGGTAACGATTCCGAGTTACTCGACGGATATATGTTACATAGCTTTTGTTTTATTTAGTTTTTGGTTCATCTTTGTTTTAGTTCATGTTTTTATGATTTATGGATTTTTAGTAGTAATATGATAAGTAGGATGATTTTTATGTTGTATGGAGTTTTTATGTTGTTTTGTGTTCTTGATGAATTTTGATGATTTTCCATAAGTTATGATGTTTATGTTGTGTAGGAAATTTATAATATGTTTAGTGTTCTTTATGAATTTTGATGATTTTTCATAAGTTATGATTTTTATGTTGTGTAGGAAATTTATAATATGTTTAGTGTTCTTTATGAATTTTGATGATTTTTCATAAGTTATGATTTTTATGTTGTGTAGGAAATTTTTAATATGGTTAGTGTTCTTGAGGAATTTGTATGAATTAATTTTAAATCATGATTTTGTAAGATGGTTGTTAAAATGGATGATTGTTAATTAAAAACATGTTAGGAAATAATTTGGTGGTGGTTGTTGTGGGAACCGTGGAGGTGGGCTGGAAAACCGGACCCAAACCAGCCGGTTCAGGCCCGGTCCAGACCGGTCTGGGATGGTCAAGGGTGGGTCCGGGTTTTGGTCTTTGGGTTGTGTCGATGTTTGATTGTTTGGTTGTTGTGTTGACGGGTTTTAATTATGTTAAAGCATGCGGGAAATAATTAGAAACGGTTTTTAATAAAATCGTTAAAAAGGCCAAAACATGCCCAAATCTGTCCGTGGGGCCCAGTCCAGGCCCGTGTCATGTTGGCCCAAAAATCAGCCCGTGGGTCCCACTTTGGGACTTGTGACGGTTTTTGAGTTATCGTCATTTTTATCGCGTTTTGTAATAATTAGCAAGCGAGAAATATTAATAAGTAAAATATTTCATTAAAAAGGTTTTTTTTTCATTAAATTATTATTTCTCACATGTTAGAAATTATAAGACGAGATCGTAGTTTAATTTAATATCCTTTTAGTCAAACGGGTTTTGGTATGATAGAATAATTCACATGTTAGAAGTCTTAATAAAATAACATGAAATGAATATGTTGATTTTATGTCTATGTGGAAAAGACTCTGTTTCTAGCCGGTTTGACCAAACGGGTTTGGTCAAACTAAGATCTAGTCAGCCCCGTTTTGACTGATGACCCGTCGCGGGACTCGGGTCGGGGATTTGTCTTCAAGTAAGGTTTTATTTAATTATTGAATTAGCCTTAGTAGATATGAGACGATATGATATTTGAATATGATATATATACAATTAGTCACATGATAGGATGTTTGTTCCCGTGACTGTTTGATTATATGGTTGGTGTCGTGTTGACTAAGTACCCATAGAGAATTATGAGTAGATGACGTCTTGACCATTCTAATTCTAAATGAGTATCTTGGACCATGACATTGATAGGCCCGTACTATCTTTAACGAGTATATAGTTCATGTTTAATAGCTTTTGTGTCACGGCCTGGGGGGCTTATCTCCAAGTCGGGGCATGGCATCCTAAGAGTTCCGCTTTGGGAAGGGAGCCAGCTTAAGTACTAGCCATCTCTGCTTAGGGGGTCGCCTAGTAGAGTTTCTCATAGACGGTTATGTCATGGGACGGGGAATGGAATAGCTGTTGTCGCTAGGTCTGATCAGTCTAGGACTAGGATGTTTTCCTACCTTGTGGTATAGCCTCGAGTTACAGATGACTATTGACGGACTAAGAACTTATGCCTGTTTGTAGAAGTATTGGTCTTTCATGTTGTATGATTCTATGAGTTTTAGAAGGTTTGAGATGCAAGACGGCTAAGTTGATAGAGTGTGGAATTACCGATTGTTAACTGATTACATGGATTACGTGTGATTAGGTTGGAGTGTATCAGGGCCCTGTTACATGGTAACCGATGAGCCAGCATTTACCAGCTTCCCGACCTCGGGTTATAGTTTATTAACGGATTCACATGATAGCTTTCATATGCTAGGTTATATGTTAGTTATTTGTTTCATAACATGAAAAGCATATCGTATATGTTAAGTTTTGTATTTCCATATACATTTCTTTTATGTTATTCATGTTTTATTAAACTCGACATTTCGTGGCTGGGAGAACTCGGAGTTACTCCCCACTGACTGTGGCTTCCGTGTTTATATTTAATGCGGTCGAACAGGTGGTGATGCATATTTGGGGTACATTGACGAGCTAGCGAGCGAAGTATTTACCTTGGACCTATATTCGGTTCTTAGATTGTATATTATTATAACTCTTTTATTTTCCGTATTTATACGGGAGATATGTCTCCCGTCTTGTATATTTCTTTTGTAGAATATTATTTCCGTTTTGTAATGACCCTTTTTATTTTATGACACCTTCGTTATGTTTATTATCTTTTATGTATATAAATTAATTTTTTTTTCTTTCCGCAAATTTGAGGGTTTCCAATTGACCTCTTTTATTTAGTATTGAATAAATTTTATTACTTTGTTTTGTCCGAATTGGTTATGAGAAAGGTTGAACTCAATTCAAGTGAACATGATGAACTTAGTAATTGTCCCTAGTCATTTGCATTAGGTGACGTCTCGAAATGACTAGATTGTAAGTCGATCGATGGTTGGTTCAGCACCATGGAGTCATGGGGATGAATGATCGTATACATAGACAGACTGTAGAGACACTCTGTCGGACAGTGACCATGATAGAGTCCCTTATCAAAATTGTTGAAGCCTGGTCGTGGCGGGGATTTCTATTATATTCCTATGAGTCGATTCTTTAGACTGGCGACCATTTACCTGAGTCGGTGTAATTTCCGATTGACTTTGGTTTTTGTCCTAGGTCGTGCCGTGAAAGGAGGCCAATGGGCATCTACTGGGTCATGGTGATCTACATTATACAGTGTAAGTTGGGTCAACAGGAATTGTCCACCCACGTTGGGTATTAACATCTTCGGGCCACTCGAGGAGTAGTGACTGGAAATGCGTGGCCACGCTCGGATGAGATCTATGGTAGATTTTCCGGTCAGACAGTTACTCTCCAGATCGAGAAAACCACTCAATTTATTTTTCCAATTGCAAGTGCGACCTGAAAGACACCTTGCGATAAGTGGGAGGATGTGACGCAAAAGTGACAAGAGAATTGGTAGCACACAACTTGTCGAGACAAGTGGGAGATATTGTGGGAGTAGGAGTCCTCCGCAATAGTGTGGGTACATGCACAACTTGTATCGGACAAGTGAGAGATTGTTGGAGCAAGTGTCCTCCACAATACTGCATTTATATTATAAATCTCATTTTGGAATATTAGTGGGATGACTAGTATTTTGATACTCCACGTCAGTTGATTAACGTAAATCGATAACGGTCAGCTGACTAGAGTTAGACGTTATTGTCGTATGACGGCGGTAATCAAATGACCCCTTTCGGTCACACCTATAGGATGAGACCCAAACAGAAATCTAATTATTTGTATACGATACATATTAATTAGTACTTTATATATATATTTGATATATGTTTAGTTACGAGAGTTATTTATTGGAAATTGAGTTACGAACTCATTCCGGATAAGTTTATTAGTCAATTATGCGATAATTGACTGAATAAATTTTACGTCTTATTTTAATACGATTGAATAAGATTTAATTTAGTGATTAATAGTTAATTCATTAAATTAGTTGAGGTTATGCATATACTTTGAGGTAGAGGTGATTAGTTAATTATATTTACAAGGAGTTATAAAATAAACTAACTAGGCATTGTGGAACCCATTATATATTGATATAATGATAAAATATCACTTAAAAGTTAAGTGTATATTATTTATTAATTTGAGTCATATAATTGTTATATGATCAAATTAACCCTTAATTATACAAGATAATTAAGCATATGATTATAAGTATTTGTGGGACAAATATCAAAAATCAAAATGGACCACATGACACTAGTGGGGGCCGAAATCATGTAGTGTATAACATGATGGTTGTTGTTTCTTGTATCACACTACAACATGTGATCATGTCATGTTTATGACACATGATCATATTCTTATTCACTCCTACACTCAACTATTTTGCATGAGATTATTTTAAGCAAAATAAGAGGCCACTAGGGCTCTCTTTTGGCCGGACCATGTTTCCTTAAATGGACAATATTGTTGTTCATTTTACTTGACTAGTTCATTCTTATTTTGCATGCTTATCACTCTAAAATCCTCATCTTTCTAAAACTCTCAAACACTAATATTTTTCCTATTACTAGAGTAGTAATAAATCTAATATTAGTTCATATTATCACTTGTGTTTTCTAGTCAAAAACTAAGTGATTAGTTTGGGTTTTCTCTTGGGTGCATCTTAAAGGAGATCTTCTAACTTGAAGATTACAAGGAGGATCATCTATTTCTTTCTAGCACAAGATCAACAAGAAAGGTGTTTCTTGTTGTGCCCATATAAACCAAAATTTCCCAATGTAAGGAAATTTCTTCTTACTTTTTATTATGCATTTTAATTTGCATGCATGTTACATAGATCTTTATTAAACACTAAATTAACAAGTAATTTAGTAACTAATTAGATGAGTCTAATCAGGATCTATGAACTTTCACTAACCAAGTCTCCAAGGGTTCCTAGCTCAACGAGGGCCATCTACTCCTCCGCCAGTCTCTCGTAGGCGTCCATCATCGTCGTATAGCCGGAGAAGGACATCATCTTCCCACCATCCTGCATCAATTCAAATCAAGAGTCATCATTAGCGTTAAATAAATGAGAAATGAAACGACAAACAGATATGAAGAATGACAAACAGAATCATACCATACTCCGCGTTGTCCGGTAAGACAAGTGGCTCTCCGCCGCCCAAATGAGATGTCTACCATCCCATTTCTAGGCCCACTCAGGTGCACCCACTAGCTGGCGTCCACCTCATCCTACATTGGCCTTCCTCGGGACCTCTTCGGCCTCCTCAAACACCTCTGCCGGTATCTCTTCTCCCACGTGAGAAGAAGAGGGCTCAGGTTCTACGTCCATAGGGGTTTCCCCTGACGTGGAAGGAACATCACCTGCATAATCGAAGCCAGGACAAGCCGTTTCAAGCAATTTTCAAGACATTTCAAGTGTTTTCAAGCTCTAAAAGGTAGTTTTCCGGCCATCTTTTGTCATTTCTTCCAAAAGCGGACTACACATGTAAGGGTTGGGTCAAGTGAAGTCTAATTCAAAGCCTAGTCACGAGTTTGAATCAAATATTCGGTAGGATTTCGCTATAATAGCGATTATGCCCTAGAAAAGAGTCATGCAGAAGTTGTCGCAAATCAAAATTCCAACACCACAACAAGTTTAACCATTACACAAGGGTTCCAAAACATCAAATTTCATCCAAAATGAACAATCCTAAGGGTGTTTTCGAAACGGTTTTCGAGTTAGCTATGAAACCGTCTCATTTGTTCAAAACTTGACGAAAACGCAAAGAGAATACATGGTTATGTTCCTAACAATACCAATTGTTCATTTATAGTATCAATTTCTATCATACAACTCAAATAGAGGCAAACCCCCAAATTTTTGAAATATTCAAGGGGAGGAACCTTAATTTCCGATTCTAATTCAATCGAAAGCAAGAGTTTAAAGCAAAGATAAGATGCATACCTCGATTAGTCATGTTCTATAGCTCGATTGGATGAAGTTTTGACGGATTTTAGTTGGAATTTGAGAGGGTTTTAAGTGTTTTATGTTTAAAAATTATGAAATAGCACTTCCATCTGTCGCGCTTTTACTCAGACAAGGACAAGCCCTGGAAATGACGCAGCTGATAAGCGATATTTTGTACTAATTTATCCCCCGTTTTAGCTCGATTTCTATGTGATTTATGCACTTTGTTAAGTGATTAACGAGCTAATATTACTATTCTAGTTGTTTTGCGTGCTTGGTCTCGTTTTATAGGAAATGAAGCGGTTTTGCTATATTTTCTTACTTTATGGAGAAAAGGCACTAGAATACAAGTTTAATGAGGGACCGATGATAGTCAATTGACGATTTGACTACGATTCCGCTACATCCTTCCTTAAGTGGACTCATCTTGGACTTTGACTTTGTTTCTCAAAGGAAAACATCAACCCAAGTCAAAGGAAGACTAGCCCAAGCCCAATTACGTGCTGCATTGACCAAGACCAAAGCATAGAAACGCGTGCCAATGAGGAATTCAAAGAGATGAATGAAAAAACACCAACAGGGATATAAACCCGATCGGGTCACCCTATACCCGATCGGATTTTTATTCTGTTTGGCCGTTTTGGCTCTTCTTCTCCCAAACCTTAATGGAGTGCTTTATTAGGTTGTCTAGGGTATGAATTTGGACGAAACACAGCAGCTACGCAGCCCTATATAAGCCTAAACTCATGAGAAGAAGAGGAATGGAATCATAACACAACACAACATTACATATTTTACATCAATCTTTCATATAAGTTTTAGATCATAGTTTATAGTTTATGTAATCTTAGACTATTTTTATAGCAATTTCCAAGTACTTCTCTAGTGTTTTTATAAGCATTTGTCAGTATATTGGGTTGGATATTTGTTCTTTGCTTTCTTTCTTACACAATTGTACTCCAATCCCGGTAATTTTCTATCCTTTATTTACGCAATTTTCGACATCATTGCTTTCTCTTTATAGTATTTATTTTAGCTGTATTGTTTTCATCATCATATTAAGTTCATGAACTATAATCTCATTAGTCTTGTTTTTATATTATTGTTGGTAGGAAATCCATATAAAAGTAATCTAGTTGAAACCAAAATATCGTTTAATATGTCATATTTTATTTTGCCTAATCATATAATAATCATCATAAAATTGATCATTAGAATCATTACTAATATAATCTTGATCACCTTAATCATTTTAGTACTTTTATTTCGTAGTTTAATTTTGCTTATCATTTTCCTTTTAATATACTAATCATGTAGAATTAATCTAGTAGTGTAGATTTATTGCATTATGTAAATATAATAAATAAAATTGAAATATTGAAATGATTTGCTAGTTAAAATGAATTAAAAGAAGAATCAATACCAATAGAACCATCTAGTTTGTTCCTTCCTTTGGTTGTGTCAAATTCTATAACTTTGTTTAATGGCCATAAACAATTGTTTGTATTAGTCAATTTCCGTCTTAGAAAAGAGAGTTGGGATGGGAATTAGGACTACCAATAGGGGTTTAGTGACCTAACCAGGCTGAAAGGACGTTAAGACCCATTAAAAAGTCGGTACGAATCCTAGAGGAATATACCGCTACAAGGCTTAGACAATCGTAGTAATTCTAATATTGGTATCAATAAAGCTTTTAAAACATTTGACATGAATTTCTAATTCTCTATATCAATTTGATTAGATAGTTTACTTTAATCGTTTTAGTTAGTTTATTTTACCGTCATTTTATTACCGTTCTTAGATAGTTTATTTTATTGTCATTTCTTAGTTTATTAGTTTTCTATTATTTTAGTTAGGTAGCTTTTCAATATTGTTATTATAATTATCGTTCTTAGTTAGATTTAATTATTGTCACTTTCCTTTCCGTCAAGTAGACTAGTTCAATATGTTATCTTGCAATTTTATTATCGTCATCAATTAGATCAGATTTATTTTTATCGCAATTTCCATACTTGTCATTTAAATATCGTCATTGTATATTTGTCATTTTATTTCATGTTAGTAGTTAGACAATCACCTCAATTAAATCGAACTTAAATAAAAATCACCCCTTAGCAATTCATAGTTAACACGTACTCCCTGAGGATCGATCCCTACTTCCCTAATTACATTCTTTATGTTGTTAGCCTAAGTATGGGTAATTATTTTTGTATCGGGACTCCGACACAACCGGTCAGCAGCACTTGTTGCGCCTCTTCCAAAGATCGCAACTCATGCTGCGCTTATTCCCCAGTATACTTCTCTTTAATTTTAAAGTTCGTTACAAATTAGTTATTTGTGGGCCCAAATCTTGTGCGCCTCTTCTCCGACATCTTATTTCACGTGCTTGGTTCTTTTCCAAGACCCGCGCTTTGACAAGCTTCAAAACCGTCATATGATATTATCATCCTAGCGGGACACCCCCTTCCGGACATACAATTCGTGGGCCCGCTTTTATCATCAGGATGTTACTCGCCACAATCGAGCAGATTCCCCGGAATGATTCGATCTTGACAGAGTCTTCCGTATATCCAGTGCAGCAGTATTATGCAGATTTCTTTCAATGTATATGTTTCCCCGACGAGAGTTCGCCTATGGACAGAGAGAGGCATATTTTCGCATATGATATCTTCTCAACGGCTGGCAAGCCTCATAACGCACCCCACTCAAGCGGCTGGCGAGCCTCATAACGCACCCCGTTCAAACGACTGGCGAGCCTCACAGCGCACCTCATTCCAAATAAGAGGATGCCTCAGGTATGACTTCTTCTTATGGCTTGTGAGCTTTTATACGTAGTCTAATGGACTTTAAACGACCCTCCCCGATGATCGACATACTTTAAAATGTTCCCGACAGATCCTTGGTTTAAACCCTTGAGCCGCCTCGCGTCGCCATAGTTGTCAGGTTGTAATCTTCGATTGACCTGGTGGCTATACTTTGACTTTTGCCTTATCCAAGCCTCAGTCAAAGTGGGGGCTCTGTATATACCTCAGTTCTACACCTTCCCCCAACCACCCAGTGATGATTGAGACGCATGTTTGCTACGTGAAACGATTTATGACAGTTCGTAAGTTTATCGTCAAGTGATTCCTTCAACAGTTGCTCGTGGTGGGCTTGGAGCTGGGTGTGTAGTGCCGGGGAGTAAGACCGGGAAGAAGATGAAGTGGTGGACAAGCCACTTGTACCAAGGTACATGTGTTCAACACTTCTAACACCGTATACCTTCCCTTTCTTCTTCCACCAACCACCTCATAGTAGACTTATTTTCCTTGTATTGAACCTTTTCTTTCTTGAGTTCACCTTTTTAACTTTGAAGGCTTCGTGCGAATAAAAAAAGAGTATTCTCTCGAGTTCACCTCAGTTCTACACCTTCCGCCAACCACCCAGTGATAATTGGGCATCATGTTTGGTACGCGAAACGATTTATGACAGTTCGTAATTTTATAGTCAAGTGATAGCTCAAACACTTGTTTCTACCCCTTGGTCGTCATCTACGCACATGTACGGTTGTTTTGACAGTCATTAGAGTTCATTTGGAGTCCGGGTCTGAAACGGCTTCATTTTCTAGAAACCGTTTAAAAATGGCGAGTCGAAACACTCTAGAATAATCTGGATATTTATGAAATCATCAAATTCTATCTTTTTTTATAAAATATATTTCGTATATTTTTCAAAAAGGAAGTATAGATCTACCGCAATTCCATAATAGAAACGTGGAAATCTTTCTTCCGCAGAAAGAAACCTCTGGGGAAATAACGCAGCAGGTGCTGCATCGCTTTAGAGGATCGCAGCTCCTGCTGCGCTTTTTCTCCATCCTGTTTTATCTGTTTTCAGAATATATTCGTGATAAGTTTGTGTTATTCCAAAACTCTTCATATTTTCTAGTATAAAAGGAGAGCTCCGATCTCACATTTTAGGCACGCGAGTGTTCCGCCCTTCTCTTCTCTCTTTGCATTCTAGACTTTGATCTAAACTTCCGACATCTACGTGCTTGATCAATCGACCACGTTAGCTCATATCCTTGTGAGTACCTGTCATGTTGCAAGACCGACCAAATTTGACCACTACACAATCAACTAATTCAATCAACTTAAATCCTCTAACGAGGGCACTTTCCACATATATTCGAGTCGAGGAGTCACTAAACGTTAACTTATTTAATCTCGTTTCGTCAAAGATGTAAGTCCCAGGGTGTAAATCCCATCTTTTTATATGTTTTATTTATTTTTTTCGTTTAATTAATGTAAGATTCACGTCAGAAGTAAGTTCAAAATCGATTTCAAAACAAAACCACTTACAAAACCTTTTTTTAGCAGTCGTCAGACGTCGAGAAGAAACGCAGTAGCAGCTGCGCCTTCTGGAAGGATCGCAGTACATGTTGCTCCTCTTCCAGAGGCTGCCCTGCTCCTACTCTTCTTCTTCTTCCTCTGGTTCCTGCGATTTTTTTCTTGTTCTTCTTTTCTTTCTTCATAAATAATATTTCATATAAAACGTTTCATTTCGACCTAAATTCCTAATAATTCGATATTAGCGAGTTTTCGTCTTTAAGTCAAAATTGGGTCTTAGAGATTCGATTTTTTCATATCAAGTCTCTGGAATTCGTTATTGATACAAATCGTAGTGTAATTAATATGTTAAACCACTTCTACTCAATTATAGGTCGATAATCAATCTTGAATATACAAAGGAATGTTAACTACTCGCGATTATGACTTCACATTCAGAATTGAGCTGAAGAACAGACGCAATGAGCCTTGCGCCTCTTCCAGAGGACGCAGCTGTTGCTGCGCCTGTTCTGGGTTGACTTCTGTCGACCAGCTGTTGCTGCGCCTGTTCTGGGTTGACTTCTGTCCCTGAACTTCCGTTCTCGCTTTGATGTAGCTTTAATTACGTAAATAACTAAATATTAGTCGTAATATCGCTCTTAATCTGTCTTTTAGTTTTCAAATCTTTTCTTTTTCTTCAAATTTCCTTTTCGGATGTATTTCTGACGTGGATCTCGTAATTCTTTGTAATCTTGTTTAGTCATTGTAATTGTATGATTTTGCTTTTATCTCATATGCAATTAATTCTAAATTCCCAATTTCGACAGTTCACCCACATAATCTAAGTTCACATGATAGGATTAAAACGTTCGAAGTTGCATTGCATGCATATAATCGATAACATATCAAATACGAACGATTTCCCTAATCATTAGTAGAGACCGCTATCGTTGCGGGCGGGATTAGGTGTTCGATCAAAGAGCTTCCTAATACGTACCCTCACCCCTTACTCCAGATCTCTGTGAACATCCGTGTTCATTAGCATCCACGAGAGTCATTCTAGACATAGAATGCTAAGGGTAACGAGTTCTTAGTGTTCATGTCATCACTTTGTGTCCTGACATGGCATAAAGTATTCGAACGGTTCCAATTTTCCATAAAAATTGGTGGCGACTCCACAAATGCGTATTCTTACGCTTGTCCTCCCAAGCGAGCTCCTCCGTGGTCCCTCTGTGTACCAGACACACACACATTATATGATAACTTTAAATACCAAAAATATATACCACGGCACTTTGCGTACTACTTGTTCCCACTCTTTTCTTATCTGCTGGTGTATGTGGCCGCTTAAATAATTCAAAAGCGATGGAAACTTCCCACCAACATTCTTAGCCTGAAAAAACAACAACGATCAACACTAACAACAATCAACACCAGCATACTTAAATTATTCAAAATAACGACCAACGACTACAACAAAACCATCAACCTTACCAACTACAAAAAGTTTCGACGTCAACAACAAAGGATCACCCCACTTACAATCTAACCAACAAGAAAAACAATAATTCCAACAATAACCTACGCAAAACCAACATTCAAGCAAAAAAAAAAACAACACCAACACCAACACTAACACAAATAACAATCAACAATAACTATAACAATCAATAACGCTAACCCAAAACGCCATCAACAATTTCAACATACCATCAAAACAAATAACAAATGTTTCAACTTCAACAAAAGGTTCACACCACTTTTAATATAAACAAAAACAACAACAACAACAACAACAACAACAACAACAACAACAACAACAACAACAACAACAACAACAACAACAACAACAACAACAACAACAACAACAACAATATCTAACGCCAACCAACATCCCAACAAACAAAAACACCAACATCAATAACAATAATCAAAAACACTAATCCAAAACAACACCAATGACTTCAACACTACTATTAACACTAACAACAAAAAGTTCACATCACTTACAACATAACCAACAACAACAATTCCAACAATAACCAACGACAACCAACATCCAAACAAAGAATAACACCAACATATATAATCATCAACAACACCAACAATAACAATCAATAAATCCAACCCAAAACACTATCAATGACTACATGGAAACCATAAAAAAAAACAAAAAGTTCCAACAACAAAATGATTCCCCAACTACAACATTTGTAATTCCATTGCCGACTGTTGACCTGCCACGTCGGATTTTCACGACTTTTGTTTTTTATTCAACTCTGTAGACACCTCTGTTGTACCTCCGAAAAGCCATCTGATAATGATCGGATATACATGTTTATCATAGGTCGTTATTTTAATGATGTTTCGTAAATCTAAACGGTAACTCAGACATTCGTGTCAACCCCTGAGTTGTCATCTACGTGCCAATATAACCGTTTTGACATTAATTAGAGTCGATTAAGAGTCCGGGCAAAAACCGTCTCCATTTTTGGAATCCCGTCTCATGCGGAGACAGAAGATTCTGGAAACTGTCAGAGATAGAGTTCGACATAAATATCCAGACTCTAAAACAATAATAGAAAACTTTATCTCTTCATCGGAACTCGCGATATTACACGTTTTCTTGTGTCAGGAGCAAACCTTCTTAGACTAAACGCACCAACAACTGCTCCCTTTCAAAGGGACGCACATATTAGTGCGCCTCTTCTAAGAGGCATCTCCTGTAGTGTGTTTCTGCCCATATCCATTTGTATTTTATTATAAATAGAAACCCTGATTCTCCATAAATCGATACACCATAGTTAATTAATTTTCCTCCACTTCTCTTCTCTCGCTTGCATTCTAGACCGTGCTATTGGCTCATTAACATTTACGTGCTTGATCAATCGGCCACGTAAGATCAATTCCTATTGGGTAACCGTCACACTTGCATTTTTTACCTACCAATTTGACTAACTCAACTCAATTTAATAATCAACAATGGATCACTTTTAAATCCTTGATCAATTTCAAGGCATTCGTGTTGCATAGTTACAAATTACCGCAAAAAGCCGACTTTAGTTAACTTCTGAACGCTAACATGTAAGTCTGAGGGTGTTTTAACCCATTTTTAATATTTTTTATTATTAAATATTGCTTTTATATTATACACTAGCTCATACTATGTACGGATGGATATAAAATCATTTTAATTTTTCAATCTTAACCGTAACTGGACAAAACTGTAGGGTGTAATACTTGAGGTATTACTCGGTCGAGTTTGGTGCGTACCCGACGAAGTGGATTTGTTACTCACTCGAGAGCAAGATGACTTGGCCGAGTGGGGAGGTTACTCAATCGAGTTGAGGGTAACTCGGTCGAGTAGATTGTGCTCGGTCGAGTAATTTGATTACTCGGTCGAGTGGCCTTGTTTGGATGTTTTTGTTTTACCCTTTGTGGTTTTACTCGATCGAGTATTATGGTACTCGGTCGAGTAGGGGTTGCTCGGTCGAGTAGGAGTATTACTCGACCGAGTAATTGTTGAATCAGATCTTCGTTAGTTACTAAATTTTGCGTGAGTACTATCTATTATATAAGACTCTTATCTTTTTCAACCCTTCATTATTTCTCATTTGTAACATAAAAATCTCATATCTCTCTAATAGATCTCTAAGTTATCGCTATTTACTCTCTAATTACTCCTTAATCTTGCTTTGGATTTGTTGAGGAAATCAATCTTCTAGATATTTCTCTCATCTTTTCTAGCCTTTGTAAGTTATCTTCATCCTTAATCTTGTGATTCTATCTAATCATCTTTTAAGTTACGCTTAGAGTAATTAGTATGATATTATTAGTTAGATTGGTTATTAGATTGAAATTATGTTATTAAGTTAAATTATATTATTTAGATTAGATTATATTGATGATGATTTAGATTATTGTTATTAGAGTAGAATTTGGGAAATATGATTATAAATGACGTAAATGGTGTTGGATATCATATAAATTGTGAAAAAAGTGATATAGATTAGAGTTTAATGATTGTTAGCATGAATTTAAGATAATTTAACCTAGAGTATTGGTGGTACAGTGTGCTCCTTAATGGCAGCGTGGTGTGCTACTTGATGGCACTAGATATGTGTGATGATGATATTGTGATTGCATATGGATTTATTATGTACATTTTAACTGACCGTTATTGTTTGTCTTATCTACCGTGATCCATACGATATTTACGGCGTATGGCGAGTAGACGCGAGTAGGTGACGATGATATGTTGATTATCATGGACGCATGGGGATTGATTGCACGAGCTCGGACGAGGTCCCATAATGTCGGCATAAGTTTTCACCTTAGTTTGAGTACTTTGGACTTGTAGTTTTGGGTTGTGTCGGATTTGATGTTGTAAACCTTTATTGACTTTCTTTTGGATAATGCATAATTTGTTTTAAGAATTATTTTTGGGCATCCTACCTCGGGAAACCAAGGCGTAACCTCTCCCCGTACTCGGGAAGGTCTTGTTTACAGGCTACTGGGTTAGGCAGGGTGTTACTGATCGGGTTGTCGCGTACCCTAATCAAAGATAAATAACCCAGACTAGGCTAACAACAAATTAATGTAATTAGGGAAGTAAGGGGTCGATCTCGGGGAGACGGGAGATACTTGTGAATAGTTATGGTTAGAACTCTACCTTGGACGATTGGCAAATGTTTGTCACTAATTACTAAATAATAACAATGCAATAAAGAAAAGAATCTAGGGAAGTAGGTTCACACATGTAGATTAACATATTGATGAAATTGGATTTAGGATATGCAAATAATTCATTGAGCGTTCGTAAGAATGGTGTGTTCATTACAATCATAGATCAGATGGTCTAGCAGGCTTTTAGTGCGATTTACTAGGTCTTAATCCACTATGTCATGCTTTGTCTATTCAAATCTCGTATATCTACCTTGGAAAAGAATTCCACACTAGTCAAATGATTTTGGCCAAAAATTGATAACTATCGTTACAATCCAAACATGCATAGACATAACGTTTTAAAGGCACAATTTCTTTTATCCAATTATCATCTTTTAATCAATCTAACATGGCTATCCTACACCCTAGAAAGGTGACTACTTATGCATGATTAACAATGAAAGGAAACTAAGATTATAAAACTAAGAATGATAAACATGATAAAGGAAATACTAAAAGAAAATGAAACTATAATGTAAAGACGAGAATAAAGATTACCGAAAAAGGATGAGCAAAGATTGAAATGGAATAAGAACTTGAATAGGAAATGCAAACCCGGAAACTTGAATTCCAATTACAACTAGAACAACTACAATTGAAGAAAACTTAGAACTAGACTAAACTAAACTAGAGAAAACTAAAACTAAACTAAACTAAGAAAGAAGAAGAACTAAACTAAAGAGAAATGTAGAAGAGAAGAGATGTTGTGTGTAGATATGGATGATATGATATGAGGGCAAGAGCATCTATTTATAGTATAAGGGTTTCGTGGAGAAGAGGTCGGGCATTAAACACATAGGTCAAAAATAGGATGAAGGAGCCGCAATGCTCAAAGCAGCACACATACCCGATCGGGTACACACTTACCCGATCAGGTAAGTTGTCTTCTGGAAGCTCTTGACTGTCCTTTCATCTTCCTTTGCTTTGACTTGACTTCCAACATCCCCCTTGACCTTTTGAGTCGGGTTTGTTGATAGGGTTTGATGCAAAGCGATGAATTCTTCCGCCCAATTGATTGATCTTCCGACAACTACGAAACTGTCTTTGCTTCTTCCCTCTTTCGAATTAGTGAACCTTCTTGAAATGCCTTCACTTGGTCAAGCTTGCTTCTTCAAATTGTCGAGTTCTAGGCAAATGCTCGGGAATATAGAAAAAGGGCGTAGAAACGTCACTTTCCCTACAAAACAGGTTAGAACATAGGAATTCGCCTAGAAGACAATATTAGCTCATAAAGTGGCTTAACAAAGCACAAATGACATACAAAACCGAGCTAAATTGGGGGTTAAAACCATACAAATATTCACTTATCAAACTCCCCCAAGCTAAACCTTTGCTTGTCCTCAAGCAAACATAACAAACAATACCAGGACAAGGTTGCAAGCATTGGCTACTACACCATCAAGAAACAAATCTCAACATAAAGCTTTGGAAACATAATGAATCATAACCCAAAAACAACGTGGGCAAGAATGATACATAAACATGGCTGAGATTTACATAACGGCGTAGCACAAAGAATTTCACTACAGAATTTCGGCTCTTGCATGATCTTTTGACAAATGGACTCTCGCGGTACACTCGAACACTCATTGTATGTAAAAGGTGATTTCTTTATGTGTAAATATTTTTGAGAAACTCACCTATCTACGACTTATGAAAACGTGTCCGCAGTCTAATATGGTAAACAATTCAAAACACAAGTCAAAGACCATAATGCACATAGAAAAGAAGCCGAAACAATGATAAAGGCTTTGGGAAATGGGTGAAAGGTGGACAAATAGTTATGGTCATGTGAAGGTTAGAATGAGCTAGCAACTGACCAATGATAAATGGATACTCAATCCAAACTTTCGATTAATTTCCAAAAGACGAAAAACGAAGCCAGAAGTAACGGATTGACTTATTACACACGAAACACAAGGGTAAACTCCTTCTATTGATTTGACATTTTGAGGAGATACTCACAACTTCTTCTATTATTTCTTTTTTCTATTCATTTTTTTCTTTTCTTTTCTGAACATAACATTGCTTTTTGAACATTTTGGTTCTTCCAAATTCACTTTGACATATAAGAACAAATCTTCTCAAAATGACACCCATACACCATAGTCTAGCTACTAGCTCAAAAGGTAGGCAATTTTTATTTGTAGCTATTATTTTGTGAAGCATTTGTATGAAGGGGCTTATTTGAGGTGTAATTCAAAGTGAAAAAGGCTTCAAATCTTAGTGAATCATGAATGCAATGCTTATAGAAATGAAATGAGAACCATACTTATGCGTTTTGACATGACACACATCACAAGGAGAACTACACACACCTAGATGAGACTGGGTATAGATGTACCAGTCTAAGGAGGTTCTACCTTACAATATATGTAACTTGCCAAATGTCAAGATCAAGCGTACTCATCTATAGATTCATTCCATGCCTACTGTGTACAAGACTTCCCCATGTATGCACAATTCAATGAATATTGAACCATTATCTTTTGAAAGCTCTAAGTTTGGGAAATGTAACATGATAGTATAGTAAACAAGCAAGCAAAGCACGAAAAGCATTCAATTATGTTCAGAAATTTTTAAATTTTCTCAAAAATCTTCTTTTTCTTTTATTCAAAATTTGAAAAATGATAAACTAAAATGCAAAATGGGAAAATGCAATCCCTCCCCCAAGCTAAACATCACATTGTCCTCAATGTGAGCACAAAGACAAAATATGCAATGAGATGCTTAATGGGAAAAAGGAAAAAATGAAAGAAGAGTGAAGCTTACTAGTCAGCGCGGACTCCCCCAAGCTAGTCTTTTGGACTTGACAAGGAAGGTCTTCATAGATTCTTCAAAAACTCTCTCATCTGCAAGGTAAATCTAACAAAACAACGAAAAAGGGAAAAATAAAAATAAAATGCAGAAAGAAAGGGAAAACACGGGTTGCCTCCCGCGAAGCTTTATTTAAATGTCTTGCTAGACTCTTTATTAATGAAAATCATTCTTTGTGCCTTAAAAAGCATGTCAATGCCCTTAGAAGTCGATCATATACCTGCGCATGAGCTATACAAAAACATATGTAAGCAATTGACAAGATATAGGCATGAAATATGGAAGGTAAGAATTGATATATCTTATCATTGTGCGCATGACAAACTTCATAGATGACCACTGAACTGCTCCACTCGTCAGTGAGAGATGGAGTGAAATGTTTAAGATCATGGAACAAACAATTAGTTCCCAAAATATCATTAGTGGACTCTAATTGGGGGTAGGGTGAATCAAAGGATTGGGAATCAAAAATAGGTGGTTGATCCCACTTAATTTCAAGGCTAGGTTCACAAAACCCAAAATCATTTTCAAATAAATCTGGAATCTCCTTAGCGAAGGGATTTTCAAAGAAATCTGATAACTCGATCGACCACTCTCCATTGGAGTCACAAATGGGCTTAACAACATCCTTGTCCAAAGTCTCGGCTACCATATGGTCAATATCAATAATGGGGGTCTCAAAATTGTCAAATGGAACGACACTAGAGTGACTTTCAATAGAAAAGGTTGGACCATCATCATCGTCATCTATTAATTCATATGATTGAGGAGAATTAGACTCACATGAGGGGGCTGAAAAAGCACAGGAGAAAATAGACTCACAGGGGGGGGGGGCTGAAAAAGCATAAGGAAAACTGATTGGCTTACAAATTTTAAACGTGGGTTCTTCCTTTTGCCCTTTGAGTATTTGAAGTTGAGCCCTGATTTCATTGATTTGCTCTTGGATTCTCAACCGCCGGTGCGTTTCATCCAGAGATTGGGATGCCATAAAGTCCAAGAAAATCCAAAGTTCCTTTCCTCTCTTCTGATAAAAACTTCCAGCACTCAATTGCATAGCCAGGCTACGACACTTAATGAGCATTCCATGAAGCACGACATCTCTCATATAGGTCTCATCAAGGGTATACCCAAGAGAGATAATATGTCTACAATAGCTATAAAATCGGTCGAGGTATTCATGGAAAGGCTCATTCTCGCATTGTGGTGGTTGGAAATAGATAGTCATTGAGAGAAAATAAAGCAATCCCTTTGAAAGAAAAATATTCCTATTACCTGAAAACAGTCACTACGCTACAAGGAAAAGATGAGAAAAATCGCAAGGAACAAGTGTTCCTCGACACAAAAGAAAAGAAAAAAGGAAAAGACAAGGTAAAACTCTACTAATCACAAACAAACAAAACCGTGCTCCCCGGCAACGGCGCCAAAATTTGATCGGGTTGTCGCGTACCCTAATCAAAGATAAATAACCCAGACTAGGCTAACAACAAATTAATGTAATTAGGGAAGTAAGGGGTCAATCTCGGGGAGACGGGAGATACTTGTGAATAGTTGTGGTTAGAACTCTACCTTGGACGATTGGCAAATGTTTGTCACTAATTACTAAATAATAACAATGCAATAAAGAAAAGAATCTAGGGAAGTAGGTTCACACATGTAGATTAACATATTGATGAAATTGGATTTAGGATATGCAAATAATTCATTGTGAGTTCGTAAGAATGATGTGTTCATTACAATCATAGATCAGATGGTCTAGCAGGCTTTTTATGCGATTTACTAGGTCTTAATCTACCATGTCATGCTTTGTCTATTCAATTCTCGTATGTCTACCTTGGAAAAGAATTCCATACTAGTCAAATGATTTTGGCCAAAAATCGATAACTATCGTTACAATCCAAACATGCATAGACACAACGTTTTAAAGGCACAATTTCTTTTATCCAATTATCATCTTTTAATTAATCTAACATGGCTATCCTACACCCTAGAAGGGTGACTACTTATGCATGATTAACAATGAAAAGGAAACTAAGATTATAAAACTAAGAATGATAAACATGATAAAGGAAATACTAAAAGAAAATGAAACTATAATGTAAAGACGAGAATAAAGATTACCGAAAAAGGATGAGCAAAGATTGAAATGGAATAAGAACTCGAATAGGAAATGCAAACCCGGAAACTTGAATTCCAATTACAACTAGAACAACTACAATTGAAGAAAACTTAGAACTAGACTAAACTAAACTAGAGAAAACTAAAACTAAACTAAACTAAGAAAGAAGAAGAACTAAACTAAAGAGAAATGTAAGAAGAGAAGAGATGTTGTGTGAAGAGATTGATGATATGATATGAGGGCTAGAGCATCTATTTATAGTATTAGGGTTTCGTGGAGAAGAGGTCGGGCATTAAACACATAGGTCAAAAATAGGATGAAGGAGCCGCAATGCTCGAAGCAGCACACATACCCGATCGGGTACACCACTTACCCGATCGGGTAAGTTGTATTCCAGAAGCATTTGACTAACGTTTCATCTTCCTTTGCTTAGACTTGACTTCCAACATCCCCCTTGACTTCTACAATCGGGTTTGTTGGTAGGGTTTGATGCAAAGCGATGAATTCTTCCGCCCAATTGATTGATCTTCCGAAACCTACGAAACCGTCCTTGCTTCTTCTCTCTTTCGAATTAGTGAACCTTCTTGAAATGCCTTTCACTTGGTCAAGCTTGCATCTTCAAATCGTCGGGTTCTAGGCAAATGCTCGGGAATATAGAAAAAGAGCGTAGAAACGTCACTTTCCCTACAAAACAGGTTAGAACATAGGAATTCGCCTAGAAGACGATATTAGCTCATAAAGTGGCTTAACAAAGCACAAATGACATACAAAACCGAGCTAAATTGGTGGTTAAAACCATACAAATATTCACTTATCAGTTACAGTAAGACTTTAGAAGCGATGCATGAGGAGATGCACTTCTTAGAAGAAACGCACCTCTGGGTGCGCCTCTTCTAAGGATACGTGTGATCTTTCCTAGCCTTCTTCTTGCCTCCGTTTCCGCATGTTTACTTACGATCTGATCCGAGGATCCATTTCAAAATACGAGGACTATGGAGGAGGGAAATACGACCACGGAGTACACTTTAAAAAGGGACGCCACTAAATTTAAGGAAATTTAAAAATCATAGGGAATGGGATTGTGTGAGGGTATGTGTTAGGAAGTCCGTTAACAAGACATTTAACCCCGCCCGTTACAATAACGGGAAAATGATGATTCTTTGAATGTGACTAGAATCGTTTGTATGATAGTTCAAAAACACGGTTTAACCTTTAACATGTGAATTTCATTCTATGTCATTTAATGCATATACTACTTGGTCGAAGTAGATTTAGCATGTGTGTTCATTTGATCTATTCTAAAACAAATAAGCACAAATATAGCTTAAGGGAAAAAAAAGAGCCATTGGGAGCTATCGATTACAAACCAGGCTATTCTTAACGACTCAATGCGCAAGGAAGTGAAAATAGATACAACTCGATCTATATAGAACAACTAAAACACAAACCAAACACCTATAACTGACGCCTAGAAATCCATGCCAATGGGGAGGCTATGTCACACAGACTTCGTTCTAGGCCTCCACATTGTTTTACGCCTTATCACTTTGATTTAATCAACTAGAAATTAACGGTTTAGTTGACCAAAATAAAGGTTTTATCTTGAGCATTTACATTGGTTACTTTGATTAGAAGAGGTAAAAGGGTCCATATTGACGATGTTCATGCTTTTGGAAGACAGTTGTATAGGATAGTGTTGATCAAATGTCGAGCCCAATAACGAAGAGTTCGATGGGTTAGTGAAGGCAGCGAGAAAAAGTGTGTGGGATAATATCCGTATACTTCCCTTTAAATGATTCAGGATTATAATGAAATTATGATTATATGATTAATAGTCATAAACGAAAATGCATAATAAGCGAGAGATTAGAAATAACCTTTAGTCCTTGCTTTAATGGCCTAAGAACAATATCAAAATGATGTATCTCCTAATCGTAGCACCCAAGAAAGAATGAGAAATGCCCTTGAATTTGCTAGAATGTTTTGTGAAAAGTTACTGTTAACTTTTTAATTTTGTGATGTGTAGAGATGGAGGCACAAGAGAGAATGAATTAGGGTTAGAATAAAAATCTGAATTTTTTTTCTCTTCTCCTTGCTTTCTCACGGCACCATTAGGGTTTTATGGGGAGATATTTTCTCCTCAATATAACTACCCATTGACCGAAAAACAGAGTGTATCTGGACACTTTTGTTTCGGTTATCTTAGCTTCCAATATAATCCGATATATTATAATCGTCATTTGTCATGGACCGACATCACTATAATACATCATTAGTTATAAATATCCGTATATTTATAATTTGCCAATTAATTATAACGGTTTATGTTTAATTAGCTTACAATATATACAACAATTAAATATAACATTTTATATTCAATTTACGAATTACAGTTAATTCGTCTCAGCTAAATTTATTTAATCGTTATTAAATAATCTGTCATCATCACATTGACTAACCTTTTAGTCAAAAACATCGACTAACCTTTTAGTCATTTAATAAGGCATCAATATGATTATTTTCTCAAATAATCACATCTCTCAAACACATCCTTTAGGTGTGACTTTTAGGGACCAGTTGATCACCGCCATCTGTATGACGATAACGTCAAACTTATCTAGCAAGCCAACCGTTATCGATAAACGTTAATCAACTGATTACAATACAAAGTATACCCTGTGAACCTATAGAGATTTATTTATGTTATTACACTAACTGTGGAGGACACTGGCTCCAACAATCCCCCACTTGTCCGTACAAGTGTATGTGCGATAACCGATTCTCATATCCATAATAAATTTCTCCCACTCAATGTAAACCAATTTGCAAAGTCCGTATTCACAAAGGTCGTAGTTTACAAGTGATCAGTATCAAGAGTGGTTTCCTCGACTAGAGAGTAACTTAACTGATAAACGACTCTTTATTCGAGCATGGCCATGCATTTCAGTTACAACTCCTCGAGTGGCCCTGAGAAATAACATAACCTGATAAAGGTTGGATATTTTCTTCAACTCGAATCTTGCAGATACAATCGCAGTATGAAATGACCCAGTAAAAATCTACTTAGCCTCCTGTTACGGTCGACCATG
>JAIUZE010013225.1:0-21487 GCA_022085475.1 Heliosperma pusillum
CAAAGCTCGATAAACAGTTTGTGAGGTTTATGGAGGTAGTGAAGAATTTACAAGTGAGTGTACCATTTACCGAGTTGATCACTCAAGTGCCGGCCTATGCAAAGTTTCTAAAAGATATATTGACAAGGAAGCGGTCCTTTAATGAAGTGGAGACGGTTGCATTTACTGAGGAATGCAGTGCTGTGTTGCAATCCAGATCACCACCAAAGCTAAAGGATCCAGGGAGTTTTTCTATTCCTTGTAATATAGGTTGCTTAGCAATTGATAAAGCCCTTTGTGATTTAGGGGCTAGCGTTAGTGTTATGCCATTTTTTATATGCAAAAAGTTAAATATGAGTCAACTTACTGTTACAAACATGACCTTACAAATGGCCGACCGTTCTATTAAACACCCTTTAGGGATTTTAGAAGACGTACCGGTTAGAGTAGGGAAGTTTTTCATACCAGTTGACTTTGTTGTCTTAGATATGGCTGAGGACACCCAAATTCCTATCATCTTGGGACGACCATTCCTCCATACTGCGGGGGCGGTTATAGATGTTAAGAATGGGAGACTTACACTAACAGTGGGGGATGACAATATTACTTTCAACTTAGAGCATTCAATGAAACACCCCATGTTAGAAGAGACATGTCATAGGATCGATATTCTGGATTTGAATGTTGATGATTGTCTCTCTTTATGCTTGAATAGGGATCCTCTGGAGATCGCCTTGATTTCCAGCACTGCTGAAGCTGGAAGCTCGCGGAGTAAGGCAGTAGTTGAGATGGAAAAACTGCTGACGGGAAAGGAATGCAAGTTACAAAAGGTGTATAGCTTAGGTAACCTCCCTAAGGTTACCAAGGTAATGACACCTGAACTTGAACCCGATTGATGAGTAGTAGTGACAGTTGGTCACTACTCCCCCATTTTGCAGCTGGTTTGGGGGAGGCTATTATTCTATACAGCTGGTATTATCTATCATTGTACTTTCTTCTATTGTATTTTCTTTCAGTTATCTCCCATTCCCCTTTGTTAGTTGTGTCCTTTAGGTTGCTGCTGTTGGTTGATATGTGATTGTTGTGCTGTTAGCGTCACACTGAGGACACTGTGACATTTAGGTTTGGGGGAGAGTCTTTATTTATGTTGTGTGTTTATTTCTGTTGTGTGAAAGAAAAAAAAAAGAAAAAATTCATAAAAATTGAAAAATTTACAAAATCCAAAAACATGTTTTCATTTTATTAGGTCGAGTCTTGGTGAATTGAATAACAATGATGATAATTTGCATTGTTTCTGCATTTGAATCCCAAATAAGTTGTCCATGTACATTGTTTTGACTTGCTATTTTTGAAAACAAAGCTCATAGTACAAGTCTTGACCGTTTTTGACATTCCTTATGCTAATTAGATTTGGCAATTTTTGTTGGTAAACCACTTAAAATTCTGAGGTTTATAGAGCTTCTTAGGCCAGGAACATTAATAAACTGGTCTCATTGTCTTTAGGCTTGAGTGTGGTACTCCTTGTGGAATGTGTAACATCAAATTGCATAAGTGTGACATTCTTTTCTTGATACTATACGCGTTCATTTAATAAGTGCATGATGAAAGGTGGTTCTTTTTGTTCAAATAAGCCTCACATAGCCAAAAAGACTTGATTTTATACCCTTATTATTGAGTTCTTTATATTTAGCCATTTGAACCTTTTGTAGCCTGTTTAATAAGCCTATCTAATAGCTACATTCCTAGAACTTGCATATCTTATCGGGACAGTCGCAGTTGCATGTTTTTCTTATCTACTTGTCTACTATGGTTGGGTCGGGATTTCTGAAAAAGAATATCAAATGGGTGTAGCAAGTATGTTGGCAATTGTGTCATTTATTCCCTTTGTTGAGAAAAGTTGTGAAGCAAAAGATCTGAAAAGAAAAGAAAAAATGATGAAGAAAAGAAAAAAAAAAAGAAAAGATTTGAAAAGAAAAAGAGAAAAATAAAAAAAAAGAAAGAAAAATATATGTTGCTTCATTGAATTGTTCAAGGGATAATGGAAGGGATTATACTAGAGTCTAATGCATATTTAGAGAGCAATATCGATCTCTCTCTTGTGTTGTCAAAGTTTAAGATGATTTCTCTAGTCGGTGTTGGTTTGTGCTAGTCTTGTAGATTTGTTTTGGTAAAGTGTCGCTGCGACTACCGGTCTTAGCCCCACATTCCCATACGTGCCTTGGCACAATCCACTTCTATACCTTCACCCATTAGCCTCCCTTTTTGTCCGGATTGATGTACTTTATAGCGAATGCGTATTAGTTGGGGAAATTACTATCACATTAGAATGCATGCATGTTTCATAAGTTGAGTGAGTGTTTCTATTTCTTTCTATCGTCACAAAACTCACCTTTACATAAACTTATGTGTGTTTGAGTGAATCCGCGAGAATCCGACAAATTGAGCCTTGCAAGATTGAAAGGTATTTGGTTGTGTCTATACTATGGTATCATGTAAAATCTTGGATTATGAGCTACGTTTTCTACTTTCCCGTACCTTTGAATTTGTTTTATTGGTACAACTTGGTCATTACTTTGTTATAGATATGGATAGCTTGGGATTTATATGTGCATTAACTTTAGCTTTGAGTTTTTCATTCACCATTTGTATGTTTGTCTTTGTATGTGTTGGTTGCTTTGCTTAGGGACAAGCAAAGGATTGGTTTGGGGGAGTTTGATGATCACTATTTATATACATATTTAATACTTCTCCTAGTCACAAATAACTCGATTTACCGTCTTTCCTTGCTTATTCTATGCTATTTTAGCTAGAATATCGATTCTGCCGCTTTTGTTATGTTTTAATGCAGATTGGATGCATTTGGAGTGTGACAACCCTCGCGAATGCGGAAATATAAAACATACAAGCATGTGAAATAATATGCGGAAATACGGTATTTTAAAAAAAACCTTTAAACATGCAAGATATATAACACGAGGTGTGTCAAAATATTACAACTAAATACGGAAATACAACAAAGAGACGGGGTCTCTTAAAATGTTAGCAAAGAACAAGTGTTTAGCAAAACTAGCTAAATCGTCTAGAGGTGAAACTTCCAGGGACAACGCCCGCTAGCTCACACCCGAACCCCAAAATATCATAGCCAAAAAGTCATCCATGCAAGCAACCTGTTCATTCATGAAAAACATGAACGCCACAATCAGTGGGGAGTAACTCCGGGTTCTCCTAGCCATATCACATTAAACGTACATAGAAAGAAATACAAAAGTAAAATCATGCATATATGAATATACATGTGAGGTACTAAAGTATGATAAATATGCATGAAACTTACGATAAATAATGATAAGATCATGTGGAAATCAAATCCGTAACCATCATGTTATTCAAAGACTTGGGAAAGACACCCTTAGGCAACTATATACTCACTAGGGCTTACATCTCACCGTTAGCGGCATATACTTGATAAGATATAAACTCGACATATAAACCACATCAATCAACTAATTCATGCAAGAGTCCAACTCAATGTTCACGTAATATTTCAACTTACAAACGACCATCAAATCATACGAATATGACAACACAATCTCTCACGGTTAATGGCACGCACTAGCATCGTGTACAATAGCAAGACAAGCCAATGGAAGTCCACATGATAAGACGTTTCCCTGAACCGTATACGATAAGACGTTTCGTATACTCATGACCCAGACAAACAAGTTCACGGGATAAGACGTTTCCCGGAATCATGTACGATAAGACGTTTCGTACACACAAGACTCTAATCCTCTCGGTAGGAAGACGATAATAATACGGTCCTAGTCAAACCTGGCCAGACTTCGAATAATACGTGTCCGATTCGACATGTGGGTAAGACGTTCCACATCCAAGACTCGGGTCAATCATAGACGGCGATCCCCCAAATTCGGTCAACCTTCACGAAAGAGGCGGAAAGAGATCTATAGTCAAAAGTCGAGCTAGTACGCTACATGCAATAACACCACCTCGCAAGTATACAACATTTGACGGTCGGGTCGACCAACGCATTGCGTTCGCCTCCTAACAACGTCGTCATATCCCCACTAAACATGCAAACGAGCATCAAGGATACACCCCCATCGCTCCGACATTCCAGTCTAACGAGTATAAGGTGTAGCCGGGAAATGAGAGTTCATAGCACAAAATCATTAGTTCTCAATTCATAACATATGTAAAACCGACTCAAAAGAGGGATATATCGAAAACCGTCACGAAACATGTGGTACAAGCGAATAGAATATCATATATCCAAAACATGAATATTATAAGTCATTACGTAAAATTATACGGTAAACGGATCATGCGAACTATTATAAATTTTGAGTTTTAGAAGTTAAAGGAAAAGATCACAGCCGTGTTCCAGGCCGGTCAGGAGGGAGGCGGCCGGTGGGCCGGCTCTGAACACAAGGCAAAACCAAAAATCATAGAAAACAGAGAAATGTGCTCCAGGCCGGTCGATGGACCGGCGGCCGGTGGGCCGGCACAGAGCACCCTATACAAAAATTCCAAGTTTTCCAAAGAAGTTACTGATGTGTTCCCAGCCGGTTGGCAGACCGGCGGCCGGTCGACCGGCAGGGAACACCAGTTCACCCGTGAGTCTTCAATTCATTTCCAAATCATTTCAATTCTCAAATATACTTCTAATAATCATCAACAATCAATATACATCATCAATATTCATCATATAACAACATTCATTAATCATACCATGATTCCTAAGCTTCTAATCGTAATCTAAATACGATTTCTAGCATATAAAGCATGTAAAACACGTAAATGATATCGAGTAACCCTTCACCGTTACCTTTAAGCGCCTCTACTAATCGTCAAGCTCCTCTTCAATAAGGTAATAGTCTTTGTCGGGATCTTGGAGGTCACCACCTACATAAAGATCATAAAAGATGAATGAAATTCATCTTGAGAAAGACGGAAAATTTGAAAAGCGAGAAAGACGATGATTTTAACATCCACACGGATAGAGGAAAGTAAGGGGAGAAGAATGAGACGAATTTACGTGAATTCTATCGAGTAACGAATGAGCAAGGCGAATTCTAAGATCGAAATCAAAGAGGGAAAGCTTTGAGATTTCTTAAGGAGGAAGAAAAGGTGAAATGTGTTTGTGTAATGAATTAGGTTAAGGAGGGAGTATAAGTAAAGGTGAGTCGGAAAGGTCAACGAAAGTCAAAGACGGCTCAAAAGTCAAGAAAAGTCAAAGACGACTCAAAAGTCAAGAAAAGTCAAACTCGCCTTAAGACAGGATTCTCATGAAATCTCGCGAAAATTCCAAATACGAACTCGGAAATTCTAAATTCGACTCGGAAAATTAAATTTATGAATAAAACTTAATTTCGCTGAAAAGTTTCCGTAAAATATTTTCACTATAAAAATAGGGTACATTTCCGGGTGTTACAATCACCCCACCTTTTAAAAAGTTTCGTCCTCGAAACTTGAGAATAGAAAATAAAAGTATCAAGGACAAGAATCGGGTTTCAAAATTAATACGAAAACTTTTATAAGGGAAACATTTATGAAATGATGTTCTTCTCGAAAACGTTTTAAGTAAATTTTTCATAAGTGAGAAACTTTATTTACGAGTCACAAGTGTGTCCGTCGTGAACGAGAACTCTAGCTATCAAAAATTAAATCAAAGCCGAAATAGTGAAATCGAAAATCAAAACAGGTGTTAGTAAGTGCCAGACTAGTCACCAGACGTCTCCAATAACAAGCCCAAACAGCCAACCAAACACAAAATCCAAATATAAAAGGGAAAGAAATCTACTTTCTCCAAAAGAGGGTACACAAACCATCTTTAAACTATTTTAAAAAGTTAAATTAGGATTACGATATGGAGATTTGAAAGTTTTCCCAAAGATAAAATCGAAATGAGAAGACATTACACGAACTTAGAGCGAACTCGAACATCGAAATCACGAATCGCGATACTAAGAGGTACGCCAATGAGCAAAAAGGACCAAAAAAGGGGAAGGATTGAAGGGTAGCGGATTTAGTAAGGATCAATTTGAGGGAAAAAGAGAGGAATGAACCACAATACTAGCTTCCATCTATGACAATTCAAACATCGATCGCAACTCGACATCACTAACTCCACGGGTAAACTAGTCCTCAAGAGAGTGCAATTTATCCTCAACATTTTCAATCATCAGAATCCTACCACAAATATTTCAAAATCATGAAATTTCGAGTAACAAAACCCAATTACTCAGGTCCAATTAGAATCTACTAAGGTCCATCGACACGGTAGACTCCACAATTAACAACTCACATGAAAGATTCATTACGCACTATAATTTCTTTAGCTCCATCAAAACTCTTATTAGAAACCACCAACAATATATGTATATATATAGGGAACATGATCGCTATCACTCACAAGGTAAAAGAGACTTACCATGAAATCCTTTGATCCAATTTATTCCAAAACTCATTATCCTAAATTATTAACAAAGAACCTTTTTCATCTTCAAAGGTTAGATCACAAAACCTCAAGAGAGATTAGTCACAAAATCTCATTTCACTTAAATTTTGCCAACCATAGGGCAATGCGACTGCAAAACAATTTATTTAACTCTTTCAAACTCTTAATACATCGGTTTTTGCTTATGAAAATTTTCTTCGAGGTTGGTCACCAAGTCCAAATTTTATAAAGTAAACATTCTTGCTAGGGTCCAACATATAAGGGTAATAAACTCTCAAGTAATATTTAAAGCAACCACTATAATCCTTAACAACAACAAACTATCATTACGATCTATTCGATCCTCAAGGTGATATTACAATATCAAGATTCAAAGTCTAAAATCATCAAGAGAGGTTCAACCTACTTATCCTCAATTCCTTATAGTCAATTAAACATGAATCCAGCTCCATAGGGTGGGTAAGTACCATACTTAGCGCATCATCAAAATACAACCACTAACTCCTTAGATTAGCTAAAGAGAAAACTACCTCACAAGAGATTATGGAAGACGGACATGATACTATGAACACTAGGAGGCATCATGTAAGAACTACGATCTGATGGAAAAGATGAAAGCGGAGAAGGAAAACGAAATTGATCTAAAGAAAAGAACCTACCAGTCACGATCTCCGGGTGAGCATTAGCTTCGGCTCGGCTGATTACAAAGATGGATCCCTTAGCTTTGGCACCGGTGCGGGATTCTGACGGTCGGGGCAATCACGAAAGCGGTGACCCGGCTTCTTGCAGAAAAAGCAAAACAGGGGCCTATCATAGCATCCAACTCCGGAATGAACGGGTCCCCTACAACCGTCACACATTCGTCCTTGAGCTTGAGGGAAAGCATTGGGCCTAGGAGCCGCATTTGAGATAGCTTGAGGGTGAAAAGGAGCAAGTGATCTTGCATTGGAGTTTGAGGGAGCATTGAAACGCCTCTTGTTAGCATAGGCATTAGAAGAAGAAGGAGCGAGGGATCTTTTGTCATTGAAGTTTGACCTTGGATTGGAAGAGGGGGAAGGAGATAGATTCTTCATCTTCGCTTCATCTCTAACGGCCTTCATTGAGTTCTCCGCCCAAAGGGCATCATCATACAACTCCCCGAAAGAAGTAGAGCTCCTCCTTACCTTACTTTGAAGAACCGCACTCAACTTGTTACGGTAGTAGAATGCACGGTCTTCATCATCACGAATAACCCTCGGAGCGAAATGCGCAAGCTTATTAAACTCCGTAGTAAACTCCTGAGCTGATAAGTTGCCTTGCTTAAAATCAATGAACTCCTTGAGCCTTTGTTGTTTAAGCTCTTTAGGATAGAATCTACCTTCCACCAGAGCCTTGAAACATGCCCAGTTAAAGTCATCTTCAAGAACAGCGGTGGCACTTGTGATAGCCCACCAGTTGTCGGCTTCCCTCACCAGGAAGTGCTTTGCAATCCTAACCTTGTCCTCTTCTCGGACTTGGTAGAGATCGAATTGCTTCTCCATCTCACGGAACCAATCGGATAGCTCCGTAGGATCCGGTTCTCCACCATAAGGTACGATCTTACTTCTAGCTATCTGTCCAGCTACCCATGCATAGCCACCTTGATGGTTTTCTTCCCTTCTAGGAGGAACTTGGTTAGCTTGAGATAACGCTGCATCTTGCTGATTTTTCAGCACTTGAGTAAGAGCTTCCATCATAACGTTCTCAGCTAATCGTGGTCTAACCATCTTCATAAGAAACCAAAAACAAATTAAGTTACTCCTATCAATTAGCATAAACAAATAGACTACCAAGTAAAGTCCTTAACTTCTACCCAATCTCTCATTTATTATTTTAAGGTCAAGTAGTTTAAGTTAGGGTTCACGTGTGTGCGTCGGGAGCGATCAAAGCTCTGATACCAACTGTGACAACCCTCGCGAATGCGGAAATATAAAACATACAAGCATGTGAAATAATATGCGGAAATACGGTATTTAAAAACCTTTAAACATGCAAGATATATAACACGAGGTGTGTCAAAATGTTACAAACTAAATACGGAAATACAACAAAGAGACGGGGTCTCTTAAAATGTTAGCAAAGAACAAGTGTTTAGCAAACTAGCTAAAATCGTCTAGAGGTGAAACTTCCAGGGACAACGCCCGCTAGCTCACACCCGAACCCAAAATATCATAGCCAAAAAGTCCATCCATGCAAGCAACCTGTTCATTCATGAAAAACATGAACGCCACAGTCAGTGGGGAGTAACTCCGGGTTCTCCCAGCCATATCACATTAAACGTACATATAAGGAAATACAAAAGTAAAAATCATGCATATATAGATATCCATGTGAGTTACGATAAGAATAGATAGGCAATTCTATAGATAATGATAAGAACATAAGAGGCACAAATCCGAATCCATCATGATATTCAAAGACTCGGGAAAGACACCCTTAGGCAACTATATACTCACTAGGGCTTACATCTCACCGTTAGCGGCATATACTTGATAAGATAGAAACTCGACATATAAACCACGTCAATCAACTAATTCATGCAAGAGTCCAACTCAATGTTCACGTAATATTTCAACTTACAAACGACCATCAAATCATACGAAATAGACAACACAATCTCTCACGGTTAATGGCACGCACTAGCATCGTGTACAATAGCAAGACAAGCCAATGGAAGTCCACAGGATAAGACGTTTCCCTGAACCGTATACGATAAGACGTTTCGTATACTCATGACCCAGACAAACAAGTTCACGGGATAAGACGTTTCCCGGAATCGTATACGATAAGACGTTTCGTACACACAAGACTCTAATCCTCTCGGTAGGACGACGATAATAATACGGTCCTAGTCTAAACCTGGCCAGACTCTCGGAATAAGACATGTTCCGATTCGACCTGTGGTAAGACGTTCCACATCCAAGACTCGGTCAATCATAGACGCCGAGTACCCCAAATTCGGTCAACCTTCACGAAAGAGGCGGAAAGAGATCTATAGTCAAAAGTCGAGCTAGTACGCTACATGCAATAACACCACCTCGCAAGTATACAACATTTGACGGTCGGGTCGACCAACGCATTGCGTTCGCCTCCTAACAACGTCGTCATATCCCCACTAAACATGCATACGAGCATCAAGGATACACCCCCATCGCTCCGACATTCCAGTCTAACGAGTATAAGGTGTAGCCGGGAAATGAGAGTTCATAGCACAAAATCATTAGTTCTCAATTCATAACATATGTAAAACCGACTCAAAAGAGGGATATATCGAAAACCGTCACGAAACATGTGGTACAAGCGAATAGAATATCACATATCCAAAACATGAATATTATAAGTCATTACGTAAAATTATACGATAAACGGATCATGTGAACTATTATAAATTTCGAGTTTTAGAAGTTAAAGGAAAAGATCACAGTCGTGTTCCAGGCCGGTCAGGAGGGAGGCGGCCGGTGGGCCGGCTCTGAACACAAGGCAAAACCAAAAATCATAGAAAACAGAGAAATGTGCTCCAGGCCGGTCGATGGACCAGCGGCCGGCGGGCCGGCACAGAGCACCCTATACAAAAATTCCAAGTTTTCCAAAGAAGTTACTGATGTGTTCCCAGCCGGTTGGCAGACCAGCGGCCGGTCGACCGGCGGCCGGTCGACCGGCAGGGAACACCTCTTCACCCGTGAGCTTCCTTTACATATTCAATCCATTTCAATTCTCATAAATCAATTCTAATAATTATCAACAATCAATATACATCATCAATATTCATCATATAACAACATTCATTAATCATACCATGATTCCTAAGCTTCTAATCGTAATCTAAATACGATTTCTAGGATATAAAGCATGTAAAACACGTAAATGATATCGAGTAACCCTTCACCGTTACCTTTAAGCGCCTCTACTAATCGTCAAGCTCCTCTTCAATAAGGTAATAGTCTTTGTCGGGATCTTGGAGGTCACCACCTACATAAAGATCATAAAAGATGAATGAAATTCATCTTGAGAAAGACGGAAAATTTGAAAAGCGAGAAAGACGATGATTTTAACATCCACACGGATAGAGGAAAGTAAGGGGAGAAGAATGAGACGAATTTACGTGAATTCTATCGAGTAACGAATGAGCAAGGCGAATTCTAAGATCGAAATCAAAGAGGGAAAGCTTTGAGATTTCTTAAGGAGGAAGAAAAGGTGAAATGTGTTTGTGTAATGAATTAGGTTAAGGAGGGAGTATAAGTAAAGGTGAGTCGGAAAGGTCAACGAAAGTCAAAGACGGCTCAAAAGTCAAGAAAAGTCAAAGACGACTCAAAAGTCAAGAAAAGTCAAACTCGCCTTAAGACGGGATTCTCATGAAATCTCGCGGAAATTCCAAATACGAACTCGGAAATTCTAAATTCGACTCGGAAAATTAAATTTATGATTAAAACTTAATTTCGCTGAAAAGTTTCCGTAAAATATTTTCACTATAAAAATAGGGTACATTTCCGGGTGTTACATGGAGCTTTTAGAGTTGATATGGAGCATGGCGGAGTCGGATCGTAGAAGGTTAGGCACGGGAATCGAGAACGGTGGAAAAGAAATGAAGAAAAACGAAGAAACAAGCCATTTTGAAGGCTGCTCGATCGAGCATAGTGCCTTGCTCGATCGAGTCGAGCTGAAGGTTGCTCGATCTAGCAACATACCCTTGCTCGATCGAGCAACCCAATATTTCGACGACTTTTTCATATTTTCCTAAACTTTAACCTAATTAATTAGATTTTTGTATTATAAAAGGAAAGCTCGTCTTTCATGCTTTCTTATGCTTTTCAATGCTTTATTGCTTTAAATTAGAAAACCTAATTTAGTTTGCTTGCCTCTGAATTTTATTCATCAAAGACGATTGTCTTTAGTTCAACTTGTAATCGGTATTCTTCAATCTTTCTTAGTTATTTATTTAATTACCTTCTTGTTCTTTAATTATTCTTTGTTATTCATTTCATTGTTGTTAATCATGTTTACTTTAATTACTATTGTTGTTGTTTATATGGTTATGAGTAGCTAAATTTTTTTCTAGGGTTGAAAGGGAATCTAGGATTGTTAGAAGGGGTAGATTAATTGATTGAATTGCAATTGCATGGTTATCATTTGATTATCGTTTTAATTCTAGTTGCTTGATTACTGGCCAAGATTAATTAACTAGTCTCGCGAATTAGGATTGACACCGACCGGGTTAAGACTAAGATAGGCTACGATAATTGAATAGATCTCGTTTAATGATAGCGATCGCATGTTAAATTGTAGATCTAAAGGGCATAATTGAATCGACCGATCTTGTGACCTTAGATAACTTTATTGCATGATAGTTGATTTCATCCTTACCCCTGAACAATAATCCTAGTGAACCTGAGACCCTAGACTTTTAATCTCATTGTTTTCAACCTTATTAGTTTGTTATTGCTTATAGTTTGTTATTGCTTATAGTTAGTTGTTGCTTATTATTAGTTGTTATTATTATTGTTATTAGTTGTTATTGTTTACTTTAGTTGTTGTTATTAATTGCTATTAGTTTAGAAACCACAATCAAAACCCAGAAATTGTTACTTAAGAGACAAACCTAGTTTAACAGATTAGAATACTACCGCCTCCCTGTGGATTCGATACCTTGCTTACCGCTGAATATTAGTTAGTTGTGATTTAGGTTTACTTTGATTAAGGAGACGCGACTTTACCCTTATCAGTAATCGTATTTAAGATAGGATGATTAGTCCTAGGATTTGTGTTGTTGATAGTAGTTGTTGTTAGTTGATGATTGTTAATGAGAATTGATGATTTATGATGATAATTGATGGTTGTTGAAAATCAATGTTGAAGAGTTGTTGTTTCACGGGTAGAAGTGCTCCCAGCCGGGTGCCCGGCCGCCGGTCTGCCGACCGGCTGGGGACGCATCAGAATGAAACTTATATTTTGTGTTGTGTTGTTCCCAGCCGGGTGCCCGGCCGCCGGTCCCCCTGACCGGCTGGGAACACGCTGTGTTTTTTAATAGATTTTGGTTTGTGCATGAGGCGCCAGCCGGGTGCCCGGCCGCCGGTCTCCTGACCGGCTGGCATCCTGCTGGAGTTATTTCCTTATAATTTCTAAATTCTTAATTTATAATAGTTCGCATGGTTCGTTTATCATATAAATTTACGTAATGACTTAAAATATTAATGTTTCGAATATATGATATTCCTTTCGCTTGTATCGCATGTTGTGTGACGGTTTTTGGTATGTCCCACTTTGAGTCGGTTTTTACACATGTTACAGTTTGAGCACTAATTTTCTATGTGCTTTGTACTGTCATTCCCTTGGCTACCTCCACGTTCGTAAGGCTGGAATATCGGAACGGGGAGCGTATCCTTACTGCTTGATTGCACGTGTTAGTGGACATATGACGACGTTGTTTGGAGGCGAACGCTTTGCGTTGATCGACCCGGCTGTCAAATGTTGTTTACTTGCGAGGTGGTGTCATTGCATGTAGCGTACCACTTGTTATGATGCTTGTGCTCTTTTCTGCCTTTTTCGTGACGGTTGACCGAATTTGGGGTACTCGGCGTCTATGATTGACCGAGTCTTGTATGCGAAACGTTTATCGCATGTCGAATCGAAAAATGTGATTCCGAGAGTCTGGCCAGGTTTAGACTAGGACCGGGTAGTTTTATTCGTCGTTCTAACAGGAGGAAATTAGTCTACATATACGAAATGTATTGAATCTGTTGGAGTAAGTGTCCTCCACAATAGTGCATTTATATAATAAATCTCATTTGGAATATACGTGGCATGATTAGTATATTTTGATGCTCCACGTTAGTTGATTAACGTAAATCGGTAACGCTTGGCTGACTAGAGTTTGACGTTATTGTCGTATGACGGCGGTAATCAACTGATCCCTTTAGGTCACACCTATAGGATGAGACCCAAATAGAATACTAATTATTTGTATGCGATACAATTTAATTAGAGCATTACATATGTTTGATATGTACGTTTTGTTACGAGAGTTATTTATTGGAAATTGAGTTAGGAACTCATTCCACTTAAGTTTATTAGTCAATTATACGATAACTGACTGAATAAATTTTACGTCTTATTTTAATACGATTAAATAAGATTTAATTTAATGATTAATCGTTAGTTCATTAAATTAGTTGAGGTTATGCATATATTTTGAGGTAGAGGTAATTAGTTAATTGTATTTACAAGGAGTTGTAAAATAAATAAACTGGGCATTGTGGGACCCATTATATATTGATATAATGTTAAAATATCACTTAAAAGTTAAGTACATATTGTTTATTAATTTGAGTCATATAATTGTTATATGATCAAATTAACACTTAATTATGCAAGATAATTAAGCATATGATTAATAAGTATTTGTGGGACAAATATCAAAAATCAAAATGGTCCATATAAGACACATGTTGACCGGTTTTAGCTAGTAGAAAAACAATCATGTTTATTCTCTACTAAATCCACACTCCACCGTATGTTATGACATGTATGACACATGATCATGATCAATATACAATCCCATACACTACCATTATGCATGTGAATAAAATAAGAAGAAAATCACCCATTTTTGGGGCTTGAGTGTGCCGGCCATAGTGCCATATAATGGGCACTTGTTGTTCATTTTCAAACACTTGATTTCATGCTTATTTTCTTCTTCTTTCTAAAAAACCTCCTACATCTCTCTAAAACTCACATGCAAACTAATATTCATACCATATTACTAGTGTAGTAATACAATAATATTAGTAGTATTTATCTTACTTAATATCTAGTTAATAATAAGATAAGATTATTTGGGTTTAATCTTGGGTGCAACAAGAAGGAGACCTTCTACTTTGGAGGTTATTTTTGGAGGATCATCCACTAATTTCATGCTCAAGAACAATAAGAAAAGAGTTTCTTATTGTGCCCATTTTGACCGAAAAATTTCTCATTGTAAGGAAATTTCTTCTTATCTTTATATTTATGCTTTTATATTTGCATGCATGATAACTAGATCCTAAATCATTAAGATAATGTAATTTAATGAACTAATTAGAGGAGTCTAATTATAGGTCTAGGACTTTCATGTGGTATCAGAGCTCAATTATTACATGCATGTCGATTTTAAGCATTAAAATCGAGTTATACGATAACTTGGGTAAAATTGAAAATTTGTGTTAAAAATTGGTTTGCACGAAATTTTTGATTTGCATGCATACCTACTGACCTCAAAATGGTTGTGGTAAAATTTGGTGATTTTATGGATTAATTTGCTATTTATTTTGATTTATGGCCTTTAAATCATGTTAATATGCATGTTTTATGTTAAAAGTTAACTACAAATAGTTGAATGTTGATTCTGGCCATGAAATTTTGATATGATCTCACATGCATGTTGTAGATACTGTATGTAAAATTTCGTGACTTTTAATTAAGTTTTGTATGATGATTGATTTTTATAAGATAAAAGTCAATAAAGTGAGATTCTTATGATCATGAAATAGAAACGTCCTTTTCTGGTCTTAAAAATTTTTGTTACATTTTATAATCTGATTTATATCATCTTGGTGAATTTTTATAATTTGTTTCCCTATTTTACTATATTTAATGGTTTTTATTTGATAAAATCGTTGAATACTAAGTTATTTGTTCATAAAATTTATTCAAATTTTTGGGCAAATTTTTATTGTTTTTAGAGTTCTTGGAAATGTTCCAGAATGTAAAAAATTTTTGGTTTCAAAGTTTAATGAGTTTTATATTTTATTTTGGGTTTATTTCATAAATGTTATGATTAAACCTCTATATTTAGCAAATACGATCAATTCGAACTAATTAAATACAAACAAAGTTAGTGGGGACTAATTTTGAGTTCTAAATCAGTTTAGATAATTAGTTTGAGCTTAAATACGATTTAAGTGTTGATTATTGATTTTAATGGTTAAAAAAAATCGATAAAATCCATAAAAAACGAGCTAAAATGAGCATGATAAGTATTTAGGGCGATTTTGGCATGATTTTACAGCATTTCATTTATGTTGTATTGTTGAATGAATGAATGTCATTTATTTACTTTTTAATGCAAGTTGTACCTAGTATGTCCTAGATTATTTTGATCGGTATTACCCGTAATGTAAGGGAATACCGATTCGGTTGTAATTTTATTTGCGATCTCGTATCGCCGTTTGTAATAATTTAATTTCATTTTTAGATCAAATGTATAATAGGAATTTTATTTGTATCTTTTTGTAATTAATTATTATGAAGACTGAGATTCCCGAAGTCGGTGTTCCAAAAGACGGTGCCATGAAGAGGCAAGGGGCCAAGGAGTTGGTTTCCGATTTTGTAATCTACTAGTTAATTAGATTAGTTAGGTGGCCATACTAGGATTTATTATTTGCTTGCTTTATTTTTCCGCTCATGCCAAAATCGCCAACATGCATCTTTATTTCTCGATTGTCAATTCAAAGTTATTCAAAATTCACCGACTTAGTTCGCTTATAGGAAATTAATAACAAAATTGACAAGACCTCTCACATAACTTAAAAATTGAGATTTAGCCTTACCAATTAGTAACACCTATGAACCCCGTGTTCATTAGGGCTACCACGCTCGTGGGTCCCTTTTTACCTCGGGTAAGTAGGGTAATGCGATCACAAGCCAAAATTGGATTGGACTCAACGAGATAAGCGTTATCTTGGGACTAGGAGATGGATTTAGTTGAAATCCGTCAACCAAGAGTTCTAAGTGTAGCATTAGTCAAGTATTGACTTACCATTTTTAGATAAAGGTAGCATGCGATGACTATTTTTGTCTAAATATGGGTCTTGGAATCACTTATATAATTTCGTGAGGGGTCATTATATGAGTGACTTGTTAAAATTGTTTTACAAGTAAATTATATATGAATGTTTATTTTCCGTTCATATTTATTCGCGCAATGACAAATATTTATCCTTCTACGAACTTGTAAATCCGTTCAATCGTGGAAAGGAGTTTCCATTATTTTATACGGTAGCATTTTGATTGCGATCTCCGTTTAAACCACCGTAGCTAAAGACAAAATGAATTTTATCTTTTGATCCTCATATTCACCGATTGAAATGTCTCTTTATAAAGAGATAAATGAATAAGTCCCTCAGTCAAAAACCGTTTTTGGATTTTTAGTGACGGTCTTCTTATAACAATGGTACATCAAATTTTTGCTCCAAAGAAAATATTTGTATTTTGGTATGTCGTCATTATGCTCCTTATCGGGGCTTACCTCAAAAGAGGCCAAATCAGTTGGGACGACTAGGTTAATCGATTTATTTAAAATCGTGAATAACCAAATACCGTAGTCACTTCATGAAAGGTTTATCCTTTTTAAGGTAAAACCATAAATGAAATGAAGAATAGTCTTCACAATAATTCTAATATACTTGTCTAAGTAGAGATTCATGAAAGTGAGTGGGAGCACTAAGAATGATGTTTATATTCTTAATTGTTAATGTAACACCCGGAAATGTACCCTATTTTTCTAGTAGAAATATTTTACGGATACTTTTCAGTAATTTTAAGTTTTAAATTATCTTTTTAAGTTCCGAGTCGAATTTTGAATTTCCGAGTTCGTATTTGGAATTTCTGCGAGATTTCATGAAAATGTCGTCTTCAGTCTAGTTTGACTTTTCTTGACTTTGGTAATCGCCTTTGACTTTTTCTCTACACATCTCACCACAACTCCCTTCCTTAACCTAAAATCTCATTAAACACAAAATCAAACCTAGTTTTCTTCTTCCTTAAGAAATCAATTTCCCTCTTTGATTTCAAGCTTGGAATTGACGTAACTTCTTCGTTACTCAATAGAATTTACGTAAGTTTATCTTAATCTTCCTCCCGTACCTTCCTCTATCCGCGTAGATGTTAAAATCATCGTCTTTCTCGCTTTTCAAACTTTCCGTCTTTCTCAAGATGAACTTTATTCATCTTTTTACGATCTAATTGTAGGTGGCGACCTCCAAGATCCCGATAAAGACTATTTCCTTATAGAAGAGGAGCTTGACGATTAGGGAAGACGCTTAAAGGTAACGGTGAAGGGTTACTCGGTATTACTTACGTGTTTTACATGTTTATATGCTAGAAAATCGTATTAGATTACGATTAGGAAGTTTAGAAACCATGCTATGATTAGTAAATGATGTTATATGATGAATGTTGATGAATTATATTGAGTGTTGATGATTATTTGAAGTATATATGAGAATTGAAATGAGTTGGAAATGATTTGGTTGAGCTTTGGAAGCTCTCGGGTGAAGAAGTGCTCCCAGCCGGTCGACCGGCCGCCGGTCTGACCACCGGCTGGGAACACATCAGAAACTCTTTTGAAAAATGGGATTTTTGTATAAGAAGTGCTCCAGGCCGGCCAACCGGCCACCGGTCAACCCACCGGCCTGGAACACATCAGTGTTGAAGTTTGGAATTGGGTATGATTGGCTGTGCCGGTCGACCGGCCGCCGGTCGACTGACCGGCCCAGACCCTTTTTCCTCTGTTTTTGGTTTTTACCCTGTGTTCTGAGCCGGCCCACCGGCCGCCGGTCTCCTGCCCGGCCTGGAACACGGCTGTATATTTTTCCTACAATTTCTAAACCTCGTAATTTATAATAGTTCGCATGATCGGTTTGTCGTATAATTTTACGTAATGTCTTATAATATTCATGTTTTGGTTATACGATATCTCTTTCGCACGTATCACATGTTTTGTGACGGTTTTCGATATGTTCCCACTTTGAGTCGGTTTTTACAAATGAGTCGGTTTGAGCACTATTTTGTCTTGTGCTTTGTATTCTCATTCCCTTGGCTACCTTTCCTTTCGTAAGGCTGGAATGTCGGAACGGAGAGGTATCCTACTGCTTAAATGCATGTGTTAGTGGGCATACGACGACGTTGTTGGGAGTTGAACGCTATGCGTTGATCGACCCGGCCGTCCAATGTTGTATACTTGCGAGGTGGTGTTATTTGCATGTAGCGTACCGCTTGTTATGAGGCTTGAGCTGTTTTTCCGCCTCTTTCCTGAATTGATCTACCGAATTTGGGGTACTCGGCATATATATTGTAAGCCCGAGTCTTGGATGCGAAACGTTTATCGCATGTCGAATCGGAAAACGTAATTCCGAGATCCTGGCCAGGTTTAGACTAGGACCGTATGATTATCGTCGTGCTACCAGGAGGAAAATAGTCTACATAGGCGAAATGTAAGCATCGCGTATGAGTTCAGGGAAATGTGATCCCGTGGATGCCGTTAATCATACTTGCCATGTACACGATGCTAGTGCGTTTCATTTACCGTGAGCGTTGTCGTCTTGTGTCGTTCTTGAATGCGTGATTTCATGATATTGTTCATGGTCATTGCCTGATTGGACACCGTCATTGTCTTGGTTCGTGTTTGGATGATAATATGTTGGCTTCTTTGTGATCATCATATGACTTGACTGGTTTGTCTGTCGAGTCTCAATCTTATCAATCTTATACCGCTAACGGTGAGATGCAAGCCCTAGTGAGCGTATTCGATTGCCTAGATGTCTTTGCCCGAGTCTTGAATAACATGATGGGTTACGATTTGATTTCTATATGATCTTATCTTTATCATCTCGGATTGGCCTATTTAATTCTTATCGCCACTCACATGTTACATATAGCTTATGCATGATTTTACTTTCGTATTTCCTTATATGTTCGTTTGATGTGATATGGCTGGGAGAACCCGGAGTTACTCCCCACTGACTGTGGCATTCATGTTTTTCATGGATGAACAGGTTTCTTGCTTGGATGATTTTTGGATGTGACATTTTGGGGTTCGGGTGTGAGCTAGCGGGCGTTGTCCCTGGAAGTTCACCTCTAGACGATAGTAGCTAGTTTCTGTTAAACACTTGTTCTTTGCTAACATTTGAAGAGACCCCGTCTCTTTATTGTATATTCCCGTATTTAGTTTGTAACATTTTGACACACCTCGTGTTATATATATCTTGCATGTTTAAAGGTTTTTAAAATACTGTATTTCCGCATATTATTTCACATGCTTTGTATGGTTTTATCTTTCCCTCATTCGCGAGGGTTGTCACAGTTGGTATCAGAGCTTTGATCGCTCCCGACGCACACACGTGAACCCTAACTTAACCTACTTGACCTTGAAATAATAAATGAGAGTTGGGTAGAAGTTAAGGACTTTAATTGGTAGTCTATTTGTTTATGCTAATTGATAGGAGTAACTTAATTTGTTTTTATCTCTTATGAAGATGGTTAGACCGCGTGTAGCTGATAATATTATGATGGAGGCTCTTGCTCAAGTGCTGAAGAATCAGCAAGATGCCGCTCTAGCTAATGCCAACCAAGTTCACCCTAGAAGGGAGGACAATCAACAAGGTGGTTATGCATGGGGGGCGGGTCAGATTGCGAGGAGTAAGATCGTGCCTTATGGTGGAGAACCGGATCCTACGGAGCTATCCGATTGGTTCCGGGAGATGGAAAAGCAGTTTGATCTTTACCAAGTCCGGGAAGAGGATAAAGTGAGGATTGCAAAGCACTTTCTAGTGCGGGAAGCCGACAACTGGTGGGCCATCACAAGTGCCACCGCAACTCTTGAAGAGGACTTCAACTGGGCTTGCTTTAAGGCTCTTGTGGAGGGTAGGTTTTATCCCAAAGAGCTTAAACAACAAAGGCTCAAGGAGTTCATAGATTTTAAACAAGGCAACCTATCCGCTCAAGATTTTACGACGGAGTTTAATAAGCTCGCTCACTTTGCGCCGAGGCTTATTCGTGATGATGAAGACCGTGCATTCTATTATCGCAACAAGTTGAATGCCGTGCTTCAAAGTAAAGTGAGAAGGGGTACCTCATCCTTTGGAGATCTTTACGATGATGCTTTGTGGGCTGAAAATTCAATGAAGGCCATTAGGGATGAAGCTTTAATGAACAATCCCTCTCCTTCTTATGCTCCTAGGCCGAATGCGTTTGGGAAGAGGCCGTTTATTCCGTCTCCTTCTAATTCCTATGCTAACAAGAGGAGGTTTAATCCTTCTTCCAATGCCAATACAAGGAATCCTTCTCCTTTTATTCCTAGAGCTACTTCAAATGTGGCTCATAGGCCCTATGCTCCTCAAGCTCAATCTCTAGGTCGTTTTTGCAACCGGTGTAGACTTCCACATCACCCCGGTAAATCTTGTGCCAACCGACCTTACATTTGCTTCTTCTGTCAAAAGGGTGGTCATCGTTACGAGGATTGCCCCGACCGAAAGTTGCCCCCTCTTCCTAAGCCTAAGGGTTCAATCTTTGTCATGAGTCGTGCCGAAGCCGACGCTCATCCCGAGATCATTACGGGTATGTTTTCAATCTTAGAGCAACCGTGTCTTATTTTATTTGATACCGGTGCTTCAATGTCTTTTGTGTCATCAACCTATGCTAATAAGTTATCAATCAAGCCTACATCTAGTGAGGATACTCCCATATCCTTACCTTCCGGAGATCTTATCTCTTGTTCACTCTTTATCCAAATGTACCAATTTCTATTTCGGGTTCTATCTTTCCCGCAAATCTCCTTAAGTTTCCTCTAGGAGAATTTGATATAATATTAGGTATAGATTTGCTAGCTATGTATCATGCTAGGTTCGAGTGTCGTGATCAAAAGATTTTCTTAAAGAGTCCTTTAGGTGTTAGAATAACCTATAAGGGATCTCATCCCCGTAAAGGTGTGTCTTTAATTTCCGCTTTGAAGTTGGTAAGTATGGTTAGAAAGGGTCACCAAGCATTCTTGTGTGTTGTGACTTCTTCAAATACCTCTTTGCCAAGTATTGAAGATGTGCCTATTGTTCGAGAATTCATTGATGTATTTCCTGAAGATTTGCCCGGGATTCCTCCCGAGAGAGATGTTGAATTCTCTATTGATCTTGTTCCTGGTTCTGGTCCCATTGCCAAAGCTCCTTATCGTATGGCTCCGTCTGAATTGAAAGAATTAAGGAAGCAGTT
>JAIUZE010013226.1:0-17097 GCA_022085475.1 Heliosperma pusillum
TACTTTTTATGTATTATATTAATTCCTTTTTGTTATGAACTTTTTATTTATGACACCTTCGTTTTGTATTCTCATCTTTTATTTAGTTAAATTATTTTTTTCTTTCCGCAAATTTGAGGGTGTCACACAGTAATTAGCAGACATTAATCTTTCATTAGTTCTGAACTTTTAATCTTTAGTTTACATTCGGGTTATTCGACGTGGATTGTTCTTTACGCCGGACTTGCTAAGATTGTAAACTACTTTCTCTCTTTTATTCTTACTTTCGTTTTAATCCTTATTACTGTTTTACTCGTCTTAATTAGTGTGTGTTATTGTTTATGCTTATTAACTACGATTTTATTATGTCTATCGTCATATGTTCAATCGTCTTTGTTAGCATAGTTAATAGCACGAGTAGCTAATTCTCTTGTATGTTGGGATGAGGGAAACTGTAGTAGAGGCATGTTAGGATAGATTATTTTTGTTAGTCTTGAATATGAGAATCAGTCTAAGCAATTTAATTGAGGTTTAGTCGAATGAGTATACGCAGGAGACTAGGCTAGGTAGTTAACCCCGACCTGGATCGAGAGATTGGAAGGGAATGCTTGCTTAGAATTGATAGGTGACTCCTAAGAGGACGAGAGTTAATTAGGAAAATCCCTAGGGTGGTTTGAGACCGAGTGGAGAAAACCATTGCCTTTCTCATTGATAGATTGACTGACTTAGTTGACCCGTAGATGTCGACTGCAGTAGACCGAATCCTAGCATATTTCTCTTTATCTGATTTATTTCATATCTATTTCTATCTTTATTTCTCTTCCTTTAATCTTATTTAGTTTAGTTAAAACCAATTTCAAAACCCCCAGATTGTTACTAGCAGATTTAGATTTCAGTTAATTAGTTTCCTCCCTGTGGAGATCGACCCTACTTCCGCTATCTTCTTAGTTAGTAGACTTAAGTTTTATTTTTGGTGTATAACGACCACATCAAATTTTGGCGCCGTTGCCGGGGAGGCAATTTAATTTTCTGTTATTTATTTTTGTCTCGTCTTAAGGAATTTCTAATTCCTTAAGACTGTTCTTATCTTTCTCTTTATAGTTGTGTATGAGCAGGTCCCAAAGGCTCGAATTAGTGGAAGCGGATCCGGAGCCTGAAAGAACCTTCCTACGCAGGAAGAGAGGGTTAGATAAGACTATTCAGGAGGAAGACTTGAGTACTTCTGAATCCGTCTTTGACAGTTTCATTTTCGAGGAAGATTTGACTGTCGAGATTACTTTGCCAGCAAAGATGCCTAATATTGCTAGCCATTCCGAGCCTACAGCTGCATGTATACCTCAAGGATTCAAACTTACAACGGACGAAGATGGAACTACTTTCGATCTTCGTCCGTCTTATATCAAGCTTGTCCAGCAGGACAAGTATAGGGGTGTAGCTGGGGAGAATCCGAGGAGGCATATAGAGACCTTTGCTGACTACTGTTCTTCTATTCCGGTTTCCAAAGGGGTGACAGCTGACAAGATCAAGGAATTCTTGTTTCCTTTTTCCCTTACTGATAACGCCAAAGACTGGTTGAAGAACTTGAATCGAGAAGAATTGGGTATTACCGATTGGACCACACTCGCACTGGCTTTCTATAAGAAGTATTTTCCACCGCAGAGGACGAATGCCTTGAGGGGTCAGATTACTAATTTCAAGCAAACGACTCATGAAAATCTCTATGAGTCATGGGATCGCTTCAAGACACTAGTGAGGTCCGTTCCTCACCATGGGTTCGAACAGTGGTTTTTATGTAACCAGTTCTACTATAGGTTATATGATGATCACTGAGCTGTTTTGGATGCCGCGTCAAACGGGAGGTTCCAGAAGGAAATAGATGATGATAAGGGTTGGAAACTGATAGAGGAGATGGCAACCCATTGTGCTGAGTTTGGTAATCCGCGGAGTGGTACACGGACGGTAGCCAGTATTGATTCTGAAGGTCTGGATGCAAAATCGATAAACTAAATGCCAGACTTGACAAATGGGAGAAGCAAGCTGCAGATAACCAGCAGACAGTTCATTTGCTACAGCGAGGTGATGTGATTACATGCGAGAGGTGTGGCGAAACTGGTCACACGGCTATAGACTGTTTTGCTGAAAAGGAACAAGTCTTTTCCTTTCAACAATACCGTCAAGGAGGTGGGTACTACAATCAAGGGAATATCCATCCCAATTTGAGATGGACAAGCCAGAACGTCTTAAATCCTACACCTCCACCCCCACAGCCGACGTATCAACCGCCGCACAAGCAAGGATTTCAGAAAATCCAGTCTTCACAGCAAGCTAGTTCCTCATCTGGAGGAATTTCAGAAGTCGGGGAGTTGAAGTCTATGATCCAAGCTTTAGCTATCCAAATGAATAAATCTGATCAAGCAACAAATGCTACTATCAAGCTTTTGGAGTCGCAGATAGCTCAATTGGCGGGTGCTAGATCGACTAGGCAGCCTGGGCAGTTACCGTCTCAAACTAATAAGAACAAGGAGACGCTGAACATGATTACTCTGAGAAGCGGTCTCGCTTATGACAGCCCCGGAACAGTTGCTGATATTTCTGATGCGCGTCCCAAAGTCGTGAAGGCTGTAATTGATAATGTTTTCGATCGAGATGATAATGTTAGTCGATCGAGCGAATTGAAGGACAAGTTACTCGATCGAGAAGTTACTGAAGGTCGATCGAGTGATCCAGATGAACAAGTGGTCGATCGAGAGAACCAAGTTGCTCGATCGAATAAACTGACTGAGGAAGCGGCTCGATCGAGCAGTTTAAGCTCTGATAATCTTCGATCGACTGATATTGATACTCGATCGATGGGTTTCCATGAGCGAGAAGCTCGTTCGAAAGGGTTAAGCAAGCGGATGATCAACAATGCAATTGTCAAGGATATGCAACGTGGTAATCCTGACATTCCGGTTCCGTTTCCTGGTCGATTGAAGAAGGCTAAGGTCGAGAAGGAATTTGCTCGGTTCGCTGACATTGTACGCGATCTCAAGGTGAACGTTCCTTTTGCAGACCTCCTATTAAAGGTACCCTCTTACCTAAAATTTATGCGTGAAATTCTTCTGCGTAAGAGGTCGGTTGATACTATAGAGACTGTAGCGTTGACTGAGGAATGCTCTGCGTTCCTCCAAAACAAATGCCCCCCTAAGCTGTCTGACCCAGGTAGTTTTTCTATACCGTGTCATATAGGCACCTATCTCATAGACAACGCGTTATGTGACCTAGGAGCTAGTGTTAGCGTCTTACCTTTGTCTTAGCCAAACGGTTAGGCTTTACCAAGCTTCAGTGTACAAACATGACGGTACAGATGGCAGATAGGACCTTGTCTCGACCCTTTGGAATCATAGAGGATGTTCCTGTGCAAATAGGAAGATTCTTCATCCCGGTCGATTTCATAGTTTTAGATATACCTGAGGATTCTCACACTCCCATCATTTTGGGAAGACCGTTCTTGCATACTGCGCAAGCGGTTATCGATGTTGGGTAACGAACTTTGACTTTTCAAATAGGTGGGGAGAACTTAGTATTCACGCAGTCTCATGCTAGTAAGGGTCCTATGCTTGTGTCACCATGTCACGCACTTCCCTTATCTGATATCACACCTGATTTATTCACGCATGACAAAGCTTCGGTTCCTATCGAACCTATAGCTCCTATTTGTGATATCTCCATTGCTACCGTAACACCTCCGCCCCAGCTTGGGAGCGAATTGGAGGAACATGCTGTTGTGTGTTGCATTACAGGTAGCAAATCAGTAGCATTGGAACTGGAGAAGGGAAAGCCAGGTTCGCGTGATGACGTCAAGAAGAAGAAGTCCAAGAAGGACAACGGAGCTCGCATGTACGCAAGTGATTCCGAAGTGGAGCTCGACTCCAAGAAACCATTATAAATGTGGAGAAAGAAGACGGAAATTACCGCAGCTAAGGGTAATTCCGCAAGTCAAAGGCATCACGTTGGCCTTGTCATGAAACTGTTTGGTTGGTAGCCGGGTTTGCAACCCCGTGCAAATTGTAAATAACATTTATCGCGTTTTCGTTAGACACTTAGACAATTAGACTATTTACTTAGATTAGACTATTACGTTATAATCCGTAGTTTAGATGAACAATTTATTTTTTTCCCTGATTAGACGATTTTTGGTATTTTTTGGGTATTGTGTTGTATCGATTTTGCAGGAAATAGAAGCGGAAATCAAATTGCTGAAACTCGAAGGCTAAGCATAGAGGAAAATTATTCGATCGAGTACATTCTTAGTCGATCGAGTGACTTGGGAGAGAAAAAGAGCTCGACTCGAGGAGCTTGCCATTCGATCGAGTAAAATGAGGATCATCAAAAGATGACTACTCGATCGAGTAACTCAAGACCTACTCGATCGAGCAGTCCAGACTGACAGAAATCCTCGATCGAGTAGAACTTCTACTCGATCGACTGAAGCAACTTAACTATAAAAGGGCAGTCCTCGATCCTCTTTCTTTTTTTTACTCGATCCCAATTGCTTCTTGTTCTTCATCTTTCGATTCCTTTTCTGCAAATTCCTTCCTTCAATCCGTGATATTCCCAATTAATTACCAACTACATTTACCCCAACTCTTCACTTTTGCAATTGATTGAAAAGCCCTCTCCCTTTCCCCTTTAATTTTGGTTAATTGGAGTTTTCGTGAACTAGGGTTTGCTAATTCGATTTTTCGATTTTTTGATTAATTGCTATATTTGTTCGGGTAATCATCAACAAGAAAGTTTTCTTTTCCGATTTTACTATTTAATTCATAATCCCTTTCCCTTTCCGGTTCAATTTGGGTTAGCTAATGATTATAGGATTAATCAAGTAAATTAGGTGTTATTGATTGGTCCTTGTTGATAATTTTGTAGCTATGGCATCAAGTTCAGTCCCAAGTAAGGCCACGGTTCCCGAGGTAGTCCCTGCGACGACAACTGACGCAGTTCCTGCTACTGCCGAGACTGCCGCTGTTGTTGTGACTGAAACTGCTGTCACGGTTACCGAGGCTGCTGCTGAGACAGTCTCCACGGAGCACACTGAAGCTCCGACTCCTGTAACGGTCACTGCTGAGACCGTTGTTCCGCCTTCCAGTTCAACACTCGCCCCTCGTAAGAAGGCGTTGACCACCAGCCAGCTAGCAGCACATAAGCTGGCCACTACTCGAGGACTGGCACCACCGAAAGCTATTAAGGCTGCTAGTCAGCCACCTATCGTGGAGTCCCTCGGGCCACTACAAGGGATAAGGGAGGTACAATTCGTTTCTAATTTTCACCGGAAACGGTTATCTTATTTACTTGACTCCCCCATCCATTTGAGTCGTTTTTTGCACCGTCCCGACCTAGAGGAGCTAGATTTACTCACTGATGTTTGTTTGTTGCTTAACGGGACGGGCATGTCGGGTTTGGCCTCGATGAGGGACTATACATATCGAGTACCTACGCTCGAATTTTTCAGCTCTTATATTTTTGAGTCCGATATGTATACTACCTCACCGACTAGCGCTTGCATTCACTTCCGACTCTTTAATGAGTCACATTCGTGGACCTTAGCTAGGTTTGGGGAGGTTTTGCGTCTTTCGATTGACGGTGTTTTAGCAGCTCCTAGGAAGCTGTTGCCCCAGGTCTGGACCGCTCTATCTCACACACCCTACGGCTCTCGTAGGGTGGCCCACGTTCACCACCCTGCACTGCGCTATTTTCTGCGACTTTTAGGAGAGTCAATTTTTGCTAGGCCTGAACCCAACAACATTACCAACACCGAGTTAGCCATCTTAGCGGGGTACCTGAACATTGATAGCGGTACCCCGTTTGTCCTGAACATCGGTTACTTGGTGGCTCTTCATTGGAAGAACTTAGAGTCTAGGGTGTCTAGCGCCATAGTCTGTGGCGGTCTGGTCAGTAGGATAGGCCGCCACCTTTATACAGACTTCCCTAGGACTCACCAGCGCATAGGACCAGGAGTCGATTTAGACATACCAGTCATGATTGGGTTTACTTGGATGACGGGCACTGAGCGTCGGGTGTGGAAGATTTGCGGTTCCACATCCGTCGTCTTACCTTGCCCTACATTGCCTTCTCTTTCACCTCTCACTACTGCGAGAGGGGTGAAACCCCCTCCCCCTGTTTACCACCTACCTTTCACCACTATACCTTCCTCTTCCACTAAGAAGAGGAAGAGAGCTCCCCTTCAGGGAGAAGTTGGAGAGACGTCGGGTTCTCAACAGGTGGGGCCGACCACTGTCACACCCCTACCTGTCACCACTCCACCTCCTGAGTCGGTTTTCCCGGCTAATTTTGTTTGTCCTCCCCTGTTTGAGACGCCTGAGGTCATGGACCAAGGGCGTCGTGATGCTTTGCTACTTGAGATGCGCAGGGATATTGCACTGATGCGACGGGATCAGGCCTTGGCCTTGTTCCCTATCTATGAGGACCACATCCGCAGAGGGCGTCCTATTCCAGCTGGATGGCCTCATTCCTCGTTCTACAGATACCCAGAGGGTGGATATCCTTCACCATCTTCTTCTTCCTCTTCTTCTGGAGAGGAAGAGGATGATGTTAGTTTCTTAAACTCAATATTAGACACTTCTAATATCATAATACATTTAGTTTACTCTTAAACTAAATAGATCTTATGCATGCATAACACAAAAACAAATAAGGAAGAAGAAATTGTTCCTTACATTGATAATAAACGATTTTGGGCACAAAATAGGACTCCTTCCTACTTTGTTCTTGAGCTTATTATATAGGGATGAATCTCCAAGTCCTTAGTGTAAGAACTCTCCTTTTGTTGCACCAAGACAATACCCCAAAATCACAAATATTACTACACTAGTAATATAAAAGTAGCCCTTAAAATATATTTTCTAATAACTCTTATTACTACCTTAGTAATTTATTAGAAAAGATGAACTCTAGATTTAGGAAAAACTTCTCAAGTTATTTCTAGTGTGAGAGTAGGAGAAAATAGAGAGATAAGTATGTTTTTAATTATATGATCTAGTAAAGTATAAAGAGGAGAAAAACTCCTCTTATGCACACTTCACCAACCGGCCACCAAGGCTCATGGGGGAGGGTGAGCATGCAATTTGTCTTTACAATGCACTAGGGTAGAGTCTAGACTTAAGGTGGTAATTATGTTGTTTTAATTCTTAATTAGAACAACAAATCATGACCTAAGAACCTACCCATATCCCTCCAACCGGTTTTAACAACTTAAAAGGGTGTCCATTTTATTTTTGTCAAATGTCAATTGTCATACAATGTGTCACATGTGACATGTAACATGTAATTTAGCTTATAAATGTGCATTTAACTAATTTAAATGCAATTTCATAACAATTAAATTAGACTTAACATTTGAAGTCATATTTTATAATTACATGTAAATAAAATGGGTCATCTCATATTTGGTTAATATAATCTACAACAATTTGTAATTATAATCGACCAATTTCGCTTATCTCAAATGTTTCATAAACATAATGCATTCTTAGTAATATAACAATTAAATTACAAAAATGAATCTTATTTAATCATATTACAATAAGATATATTTCTCACTCACAATTTAAAATAAACTTGAGTTTCATTTTTACGGGATTAATTAATCTGTATCACTATACAATTAATTAATGTACATGATTAGGGGATTGTCCTGTAGGTGTGACCTCAAGGGATCAACTGATCACCACCGTCATACGACAGTAACGTCAAACTCAATTGAGCCAATCGTTACCGATTTATGTTGACCAGTTGACTATAATATTCATCATCCCTTTGTATTCTTATTATTGAGATTTAATTATGTGATCGCACTATTGTTGAGGACATTTACTCCAACAATCTCCCCCTTGTCCGAGACAAGTGTGCGTCACCAATTCTCTTGTCCTATTACAATATCTCCCACTCAATGCAAGGTGTCTTACAGGTCGTACTTGCATTTGATCATATCAAGAGTGGTTTCCTCGATCTGGTGAGTAACTGTCTGACCGGAATTATCTACCATAGATACCTTCCGAGCGTGGCCACGCATTTTCAGCTTACTCCTCCTCGAGTGGCCTTGAGATTTAAAACAACCCTGACAAGGGGTGGACAATTCCTATCGCACTATTCCCTTTGCATAGCCACAGCTCATCATGACCCAAAAGATGCCCATTTGACCCCAGTTACGAAGGTCGTAGAGCATAAATCAAAGTCACTCTGAAACTGTGCCACCTTAGGTGAACAGTCTTTAGTCAAAGAATTGACTCAAAAGAATACTAGTAGCTCTTTGCCACGACCAGGCTACAAGAATTGCCAGAATTCTATAAGCGGTCACTGCCCGACACAGATTGTCCCTTACAGTCTGTCTATGTGATCGATTGGTCATCCCTATGACCCTATGACACTTGAACTTGTCATCAATCGCACCACAATCTAGTCACTTCGAGATGTCACCTCACATAAGTGACTATGGGCCAATGCTATGTTAAATCAGTCCACTTTAATGGAGTCCAAAATTGTCTCTACAATCCATTTGGATATAACAAAGCACAAAACAAGTTTTAAAAACTCAAACGATAAATGTGATTATCATATATGAACAATCAACACAATGTTATTGCTTCATATCATATAATCTAAAGTTTATTTCGTCTATGACAATTCATGACGATTTTATTAAATGCAATAAAGGCTTGGGTAGTGAATATACCATATATTCATTTATTCCAACCTTGTGAGTTGCTTTTTCCTTCCATCCAATGTTATTCCTAATAACATGAATTCATCTACGTACATGTCTAGATCTCTATCTAGTGTTGGGCTCTTTAACTTGAAAGATACTCCCACTCGTTATCATGATAACTGATAGGTATTAAGGTGAAATGAGCTACCATTAGCTCCTTGTAAGCCACCTTATTCTCATCATAATGTACTACGTCTCTATTTGTAGAATTTATAATGATTGACTCTTCAATCATCCTTTTAGTTATTCGCTTCTTTTATAACAAAAGTACGCCTAGGATTTCGATAAATCCTTTTATAAGTTTGGAAATTTGGGTTTGTGTAACCTTTACCACATTGTCAAATTTTCTCTACCAAACACAAGAATGTATCCCTAGTTCTCCTCGAGAACTCTATGGATGTTCTTGTAGGCTATCCAATGACACTCATCTGGATTGATTTGTTATGGACTTGTCATGCTCCTAGCATACAATTCATTTAGGTATGTGCATGTAATGGTATACATGATCGATATCATGTGATCAACAACTCTTAGGTTCAGTGGATGACTATAACCCTTTCATAGTGTTCCCACTTTTATCAACATAAACAACCTATTTAACTTGTTGAATAGATTAAATATCTTATCGATATAAGATACCATTTAAAAACCAAGCTAAAATCTTCTATTCCACAATAGATTTTGATTTCATTATACACGTTGCCCTCTTTCATCCAACATTAAAATCCAACCACTCCTTTCAAAAAGGTAATATTAATATGTCACTCTTAATGAGTGAAACGTCATTCACGTGGAAAACAATTTCTCCCACTGAACTTCATGTCTTTACATGATGACTTAAACTCCCACTTAACTTCATGTCTATACATGACTTTAACTCCCACTGACTTTCATGTCTATACATGACTTTTCGACAATTCGAGTGAAACCCTTCTTATATCTTATAATAGAAAAGATCATCACAATCTCTACACCTTAGGTTTGTGTCATGTACACATCCTATTCCAAATCCCTATTTGGACATGTGGTTTTGATGTGTATCTTGTACACACTTAATAAGAGGTATTTTATTGATGATTTGGATTTAAGCATAGTTACGCATTAACTTAGCTTTTGAAGACATCTACATGTCTATCCATGCAACTACAATTGGACAACTCCAAATAAAACATTTTCTTTTGCATAGATTCCATATAGTTTCATAAGTCTCTTAAGTTAGAAAATCAAAATTTTAAAATTTCTAGGTACTTCCACTTCATAGATCATAGTCTTATTATTTCAAGAACAATTTCTTTTGGTCTCGTCACTAGTCTAAGGATTCACCTAAGAACGCTTTCTTTTGGTCTCCTCACTAGTCTTGAGTTTAACCTAAGAACACTTTCTTTTGGTTTTCTCACTAGTTCCTAACTAGTTTTTCGTTGTGGCTTATTTTCTCCCACTCTATCTTTAGAAAAATACAACTATTTTCTTAAAAGATAGCCTTATGAGCCACAACATTTTTGTACTCATACTCGTAAGGTAGGTAGAAGCATCACAACATGACCTAAGTGATCTACTAAAGACTTCTTTGTAAAGACATCGAATCTTAGCTTCAACATAGACTTGTTCTATAAGAGCTAAAGAGGTGTACTCATATTCATGTCAATTACAATCTTTATAAGTGGTATGGCCAATTGGTTTGGTAGATTCCATATTTTGAGTTCAATAACTCAATTTTGACTTAGCAATTGATCTTTCAAAGTGAGAATCGAATTCTTAGCCTTTTTATTATAATGATCCCATCATCATAATATTTGCGTGATCAATTTGAGTCGATTAATTTATGTTATTAGATCAAGTGAGTATAATGACAAGTTTTAGAATGAAAAAGTTTCATAAACCGAGTGACTTGGGTTGAAAACCAAGTCACCAAAATCCAATTACAACCCAAAGTTAATAAAAGGAAATAAACAAATTTCCATTGTCAAACAAGGAAATAAAGAGTTTCTAAAACAACATCACAAAATACAACCCAAATAAGGAAGACAACACAAAATGAGACCAAGCTTCCTTATGTCTTCATCCATGGGGCTACTTTAGCTTCCCTTGAAGAATCTCTTTAGGCTTGCTTGTCCTTGCCCTTGTCCTTGCTTGGGTGCCCTAATTACAATTAAAAAGGGTAAGAATCACAACTTGTATCTATATACCAAAGTTGAGATCATAACATAAAAGATAGGGATGAAAATTTACCAACGGAAACAATTTTCCCGGCTTTGATATCTCCTAGATACTTGGGGCAATTCCTCTTCCAATGCCCTACGCCATTACAATAATGGCACTTGTCCTCGGTTGAGGCACCTTTCTTAGGCTTGGGGAGCTATTCTCAATAGCTTTTCCCTTGCCTTTGTAGGTGGAGGGCTTCTTCCCTTTGCTTGCACTCTTTTTGAACTTCCCCTTACTCTTGTTATTGATGAGAAGTACATCCTTGGTGGTGCTAACATTTAGCCCCATGTCTCTCTCCGCTTGCACAAGCATTTTGTGCAATTCGTGGAGAGAGGTTTGCATATTTTGCATATTGTAGTTTACCCTAAACATCACATATGCCTTTATTCTCCCCAAGGAATGTAGTACACGGTCAATTACGAGTTGTTTGGGAATGTCAACCCCTTGCACTTTAAGAATCTCGACATGCTCAATCAATTTGAGTACATGAGGGCTAACCTTTTGGCCCTCTTTAAGGTTCATGTCAAAAAACGCGGATGCCGTTTCATATTGAACGATTCTAGGAGCTTGTGAAAACATGGTCACAAGTTTGGCATAGATCTCATAGGCCGTGCTCATCTTTATGGCACTCCTTTGGAGATCGGCCTCCATAGAGAAGATAAAAACATTTTTGATCGCGGCGGCTTCCTTTTGGTAAGCCTCATAGGCTCGCCTTGCGGCGGCGGTTGACCTTTCGTTAGGTGTTTCGGGAGAGGCTTCGGTAAGGTAACGAAGCTTGTCGTCACCTTCCGCGGCTAAGCGGAGTTGCGCATTCCAATCGGCAAAATTTGCGCCATTCTTTTCTAACTTGCATCGATCCATAAAGGATCGAAGCCATGAAACGTTTGTGAGAGTTGGAGCATTGGTGTTGGATGAACTAGCCATTGCGATTGTACAAAGTTAACTACAAATTTAAGACATAAAGGAAATGTTAACATTTATCGTTTTAAATACTTGTAAACATTTTAAACAAGTTTAGCATTTAAATAGTGACCTCTACCCAACTATTATAAATGATTCCGAGATCCAAATTCATATCAACTGGGGCACGGTAAGCCGATTCATCCCTCATTAACATAATTCGGTGGATTAACTCTTTAATCGATTCTACATTAGAACTCTCGGTCGATAATATTACTTTAATATTTATCTTAAGCCCGGAACACATGCGGATACGGTCGCGAATACTTCCGTTGAGCTCAATCCAAATTTCGAAATAATAACATTTATTACCCCACTTACCCAACGTAACAAGTTTAGCACCCCGGTGAGCCGAGACTACTTCCTTGCGAAATTGGGATTCATGGGTTCTAACATTTGGTAAGGCTTGATCTCAATTATTTATTATGAGAGGTCTTGTCAATTTATAATCTATCATGTTAAAGTGAACTAAATTGATGAATTAACGATTATTTTAATTGACACGGTCGAATACTCGATAAATATGCATGTCATGTTATGGCGATTTGGCAATGCATGCAAACATATTAAATAAAAATGCAAGCATAAAAATAAAACTCCTAGTATGGCCTTTCCTAGAATAGAAAATCATATAATCTAGTACAAGTTCGGAAACCAACTCCTTTGGTCCCTTGAACTTCATAAGCACGCCTCCCAAGGTCACCGTCTCTCTCTCGGAACTCCTTTCCGAATGGCACCGTCTTTGGGAAACTCTGGTTTTACAATTAGTTACAAAATATATAATAAAATTACAATAATTTCCTATTATACATTTGTAAAATAAAATAATACAATAAAAGTGATTCGAGATCACATTAAATTACAACCGAATCAATATTCCCTTACATTTCGGGCAATATCGATTAAAACTAAGGTCATACAAGGAAAATTACATAATTCCAAATTACATAAACCAAAATATGACATTCATAAATTGAAAACATGACATTCATAAATTGAAAATATGACATTCATAAATAAAAATGGAGCATTATAATATGTATAAAACATGCTCATGTTAAATGCCAAATCGCACTAATTAACGGTTTATATCGAATATAACCCGGTTTTACGGAAATGTGTGATAATAACACTTTAAAATCACAAAACAATACTTAAATCATATTTAAGTCCAAGTTAATTATCCCAACTCATTTAGGCCTCAAAATTAGTCATCACTCAATTTTGACAATAATTCAACTTGTTGTTGTATAATTGCTCATAATTAGACTTTAAAATCATATTTTAATCAAATAAATCCAAATTAAATTACAATAATTTCAAAATTCGAATTTTAAATTTTTTGTACATTCTGGAACATTTCCATGACACTCATAATGTCAAAAATCATGGTTTAAAAATTTCGAATCGGTTTAGAGAAAAATGGTTGCGCTTTATCGGGTTTATCAAATAAAATACATAAAGCATGCAAAAATTAATCATATTAAATTTTCAACTTTAGATATGAAATGTGGGACATTTATGCAACCAGGAACAATTTTCTCTTGACATGAATAATATTTTAGCTATATTTTTTTTTTAATTAGTCACTATTTATGCCATTTTTACATTAAAAATTCATAAATCATGCAAGACAAATCATATAAGTCTGAAATTTTCCAGTATGACCAGAAAACATGCATGTGACAACATACTAAAATTTCATCATCATATTCAAATCGGAAGTATATTTGCTAAATTAGTCACTATTTATGCCATTTTTACATTAAAAATCCATACATCATGCTAGACTAATCATATCAGTCTGAAAATTTCCAGTCTGACAGGAAACCATGCATGTGACAACATACTAAAATTTCATGGTCAGATTCAAAGCGGAAGTATTTTTAACCATTTGACCTTTATTTATTTCATTTTATCATATAAAAATCATAAATCACACGAAATATGTCCACTTCACACGAAATTTTACATGCAGTAAGTAAAATGAATGTGTGATATTGTGTAAACATTTCAAGGTCAGAAGATAAGTCTAACTATTTTTAGCATTTTAAACATCATTTTACTCATTAAAATGTAATAAAAATACTAAAAATCATATTTGAGCACTATAAATTTCCATAAATCATCAAAATGACCTAAAATCATATTAGGACCAGAATATATTGACATGCAAATAACTTTGTGATTTTATCTTATAAAACACAAATTACTAGTTTTCATTAAGTTACCATAACTCGAAAAAAACTATAAATCGATTATGCATGCAACAACCTTGGCTCTGATACCACTTGTAAGTTTCTTAAACTCGATATTAGACACTTCTAATATCATAATACATTTAGTTTACTCTTAAACTAAATAAATCTTATGCATGCATAACAAAATAAGACAAAGATAAGAAGAACTTTTCCTTACATTGATCTTATGACAAATATGGGCACAAAATAGGACTCCTTCCTACTTTGTTCTTGAGCTTATAATGTTAGGGATGAACTTTCAAGTTCTAAGTGTTAGAACACTCCTATTAGATGCACCCAAGACTACCCCTTTTTATCTCTACTAAAATACTACACTAGTATTATTAGTAGTAACCCTTTAAAATAAATCTAATAACTCTATTACTACACTAGTAATTTTATTAGAATATGAACTCTAAAATATGTGAAAACTTTTTGAGTTTTAGAGTAAGAAAGAAGAGATTTAGAGAGATAAGGATTACATGCAAAATGAAAATGAGATTGTGTAGTGAATAAGAAGGAAATAATCCTTCTTATTCTTGGTAGCTATGACCGGCCACCCACCCATCACATGGGTGTGGTGTTGTCCCTTTCACTTGTTCTTAACAAGACATTAGGTTGAGTGTAGGTATTAGTCTATTGTATGATTGTGTCTAATTATCAATTAGAATAATACACAAAAACTAATCACCCTAATATACACTACAAAACCGGTGCACCCTACTTAAAATGGGTGTCCATTTTATTTTTGCAATTTGTCATTTGTCACAAGTGTGACATGTGACATGTAACATGTAATTTTGCTTATAAATGTGCATTTAACCAATTTAAATGCAATTTCATAACAAATAAATTAGACTTAAAATTTTAAGTCACATTTAATAATTACATGTAAATAAAATGGGTCATCTCATATTTGGTTAATATAATCTACAACAGTTTGTAATTATAATCGACCAATTTCACTTATCTCAAATGTTTCATATACATAATGCATTCTTAGTAATATAACAATTAAATTACCAAACTGAATCTTATTTAATCACATTAAACCTAAGAAATTTTCACTTCACAATTTAAAACTTGTTTCATTTTAAGGGCGGGATTAATTAATCTGACACTATACAATAATTATGTACATAGGAGGGGATTGTCCTTTAGGTGTGACCTCAAGGGATCAACTGACACCACAGTCATACGACAGTAACGTCCAACACTCAATTGAGCCACTCGTTACCGATTTATGTTGACCAGTTGATATAATATATTCATCATCCCTTTGGGAGTCTCATATTGGGATTTCCTTATGTGATCGCACTATTGTTGAGGACACTTACTCCAACAAAGGTTCCCTTCACTGAATTGATCACTCAAATCCTTTCTTACACAAAATTCATGAAGGATATCTTAACTAAGAAGAGGACTTTAGATGATGTTGAAATCATAGCATTCACAACTGAGTGCAGTGCTTTGTTGCAAAATAAGTCCCCTCCTAAGTTAAAGGATCCCGGTAGTTTCTCTATACCTTGCACTATAGGCACCTACACAATCGATAAATCTCTATGCGATCTAGGTGCCAGTGTAAGCGTCATGCCCTATTCCATATGTGAAAAGTTGAATATGGGAATTCTCAAATGCACCAGTGTCACTCTGCAAATGGCAGACCGTTCTTTAAAACAACCTATGGGAGTTTTAGAAGATGTGCCTGTCAAAGTAGGAAAGTTTTTCATTCCCGTCGATTTCATCGTGCTAGATATGGCTGAAGATTCTCAAATCCCTATTATTTTAGGTAGGCCATTTTTACACACTGCCGGAGCAGTAATCGATGTTAAGAATGGAAAACTGACACTAGAAGTAGGTGATGATAAAGTCACCTATAACTTGAACAGTGCAATGAAAAGCCCCATGCTAGAGGAGCCTTGCTGTTTTATTGATATTGTCGACTCCATTGTTGATGAATCTCTGTATCCATCAATAATCGAGGATACTTTAGAGGCAATCTTGTTGTTGGAGGATATCTCTGAGAATGACAATTTTGAGATCAGTGAGCTGGAAAAGGACCTGACCGGAGAAGAGATACCGTCAGAAAAAATTAAAGAGTTCATAAGCTTGATTGATACTCCTGCCAAGGCAGAAGTACAAAAACCTGAACTAAAACCTCTTCCCTCGAATCTAAAGTATGCTTTTTTAGATGAATCTGAGTATTGCCCAGTCATAGTGAGTGCTCTCCTAGATGAAAATCAGTTAACCTCACTATTGACTGTCTTGAAAAAGCATAGAAAGGCAATAGGTTACAAACTCGAAGATTTAACAGGCATAAGCCCAGACTTCTGCATGCATAGAATCAATTTAGAAGAAGGCCAAAAACCTTGTGTTCAAGGTCAACGGCGTCTTAATCCCAACATGCATGAAGTAGTTAAAACTGAAGTTATGAAATTGCTAGATGCTGGCATAATCTATGCAAGCTCTTACTCTAAATGGGTTAGCCCTGTTCAAGTTGTTCCCAAGAAAGGAGGAACAACAGTAGTCAAAAATGAGAAGAATGAGCCCATCTCCACAAGGATTGTGACGGGATGGCGTATGTGTATTGACTACAGAAAGCTGAATCAATCAACTAGGAAAGATCACTATCCTCTACATTTCATTGACCAAATGCTAGAGAGGTTAGTTTGTCACAAGTATTTCTGTTATCTAGATGGTTACTCAAGATATTTCCAAATCCCTATCCACCCTGAGGACCAAGAGAAAACCACCTTCACCTGTCCTTATGGTACTTTCGCTTATCGCAGAATGCCATTTGGCTTGTGTAATGCACCTGCCACTTTCCAGCGTTGCATGACCAGTATCTTCTCAGATTTTGTTGAATCTATCATGGAAGTATTTATGGACGACTTTAGCGTCTATGGCATTTCCTTTGATCATTGTTTAACAAATCTATCCAGAGTTCTAAAA